>JAVLUZ010000124.1:647933-845005 GCA_036768485.1 Mermis nigrescens
AAAAATATCATGTTTTTTTCGATTAATTTACCTTTTTACTGACAAAATCTATTTGAAAATAAAGTTTCTGACTCTTGTTATTCTTATTCAGTCGATCACATTATCTTTTATTGACCATTTTTTTAATCTCTGCCCTTAAATAATATTCGACCAGCGGATTACGTCAGTAAATTCGTATATTACGCTTAAAGTGCGCGGTTTTTTTGCTGTGCACTTGATAGGCAGATTATTTCTGATGCAAAAAAGTAAAACATTTTCGGAATTTAAAAATAAGTTTATTTTACAAAAAAAGTCGCAAAATTAGTGCAGAAATCGACTCAAATCGCCCAAAAAACACTCAAGAAATCATTGTACAGCTGCAAAATCTGTTCTATACAAAACAATTTTTTCTGACGTAAATTTTCAG
The DNA here is from genome assembly GCA_036768485.1 of Mermis nigrescens. Taxonomy (NCBI): domain Eukaryota; kingdom Metazoa; phylum Nematoda; class Enoplea; order Mermithida; family Mermithidae; genus Mermis; species Mermis nigrescens. Next base: position 648,340 of record JAVLUZ010000124.1, read on the forward strand.
TATTTCGGATCGCCAAGAGAGTCGGTAAATGTCATTAATGAGTACTATCTCGGCGCGAAGCGCCGGAAAAATTCGAAGAATCATGATAAAAACTGGGTGAAATCATAAAAAATACACATATATTCTACATTGCACCCAAAGATTTTTGGGGGGAAGGCGGGGGCGCCCCCGCCCCCTCAAAATCCGCCAGTGGATCCTGTGCAAATTAGGTGCACAGAAAATGCCCATAGGTACAAAGAATAATCTCACCCAAAGCAATGCTTTTTGAGGCATTCGACAATTTCAGCTTCCATAACATGATCTGATTCGCGACATACGATATTAATTAAAAATGTAAGTATCGCGACATTGCTGGTCATATCGAATGCGAATAGGATCTGTATAGTAAGAATCAAACAAATAAGTAAATATGTCGATAAATAAATAAATATACAAATAAATACAGGAATAAATAAATAACAAATAATCAAAAAATGAATAAGGTAAAGCAAAGAACATGATTCGAAATATAAGCGAAAAAAGGTTCCATTCAAAGCATGTAATGGTTTTAAATTTCGGATGGTGGTTGGTGAGTTTTTAGACATTTCAAGAAGGGGTTATTAACGCACCTCCTATTTTTGACCTAAATTTGTCCAAAAACCGTAGAGAGGCTATAAAAATTTAACTATAGGAGGATTAGGCCGAAAGCCCACCTCGGGTTATTACCTGACCATCCTCCTAGTACACTGGAAATTTTGGATAAAGGGAAGAGGCCCCAGTCGTTTTAGGGAGGGCGGTTAATGGTTAATGACCCAAACTTTTCGAACGAAAACGGCAAGAAAACGTAAGTTTTCGCCAAAAACCAGGGGTTAGCTATTTCCCCACTTTAACGGGATGAGGGGACCGGCTTTTTAGGGGATCCCCCACCGTTACACGTATGCGCATGGTCCAATTCGTTTTCGATGAGATAGAAATTCGGTCAATTTACGGTGTAAATTTTGGAATAAAGGTCCTAAAAGTACGTTCAATGTCTGCAGCCCATTTTAAGAAATCGCCGGTCCTAGCGCGCCAGAGGCGATAGTCAGTGGCGGATCCAGGATTTTCCTAAGGGGGCGGTACCCCTAAGGGGGGCGGAACCCTGACTTGGGCGGAAAAATTAGCCGTTTTAACCCGAAAATCGCTAAAAATCGCTCAAAAATCCATGTTGCGTACTATTTTGGGCCAATTGGGGGGCGGCCGCCCCCGCCCTCCCTAAATCCGCCCCTGGCGATAGTTTAAGATTTTGGTAACAAGACGTAAATTCATGCATTCAATGGCTATTTCCATGTGCGACAATGTACCATTTCGGGAAAAAATTTAGTACAAAAATCAGCTCAACTGAGTCAACCGAAGATGGTTCTTCCAAACACCTATTCAATCCCTGTATGAGAAAAAAAACCTGTATAAAACAAAATCGAGAGTAAAACATTTGCTATCCAATCCGTACGTATGCGCGAGTATGTACAAAACGCGAACATACTCGTCGTATGTAAAATCTTTGAAACAAAAAATCAAAATAAATGTAAATTGGAAATAATGAATTATAAGTATAAAAGAAAAAATAAGAATAAAAAATATAATAAAACAAAGAAATAATTATAATTCGAAATTCCGACAAAATAGGTTTTCTCCGCCAGCTTTACGCAAGTTTAAACTACTTTACAGTAATTTTGCGGCTTAACCTTCCTCAAGGCGGCTTTGTACTCATCGCTTTCCTTCGAATCATTTACGAATTCGGAACTTTTAAGCGGGAAATAAGGAGCAGCAAAGTCATTCAATGCGTCGCTGAATTAAGAGCTACATACATATATGTATGCATGCGCGGCCCCGTAGCCAAGGGGGGGCAAGGGAGGGGGGCAAGGGGGGGGGGCATTTCCCCTAACCAAAACAAATTTTGTTCATCACAAGGGCCCCCAAAGCAAGAAATGAAAAGATCCCAGAGTGCATTTAAAAGGTCGCCAAAACCGGTTTTATGCGTACTTTTGAGCTAATAAATACAAAATTTTGCGGCGCTTTGCGTCGGATTAATAGTAAAAAGGAAATTTTTTTTTGATTTCTACTCGTTTTTCTTTTTTTATGCAAAAAATTTTTTTTCTATTTTTACTCGTTTTTTAGAGCTCGTTGTGAAACGTTCAAGAAATGCCCTTATTTTAGGCTACCCTCTATTGGTAATCGAGATATCTGACTTTCAAACTTTTTCGTTCCTTCCCCGAAATGAAATCCAGACTACGGGCCTGTATGAATGTAAACAAAAATATTTTCATAATTATCAGCAGCCAAACATACAGTACACATAACCTGACGATGAAGCATAACAGCCACTGATTTTCCTTCCTTTCAATTTTAGTTATAGGACTCGGTTGCTTAAGCAGGTAGTTCAAAAAACTACACCGCACTAAAAACATATACTTTAGAGAACATTCAAAATTAGCAGTTAAAATTTGCAAGGTTGCAGACCAATTTTTGATCACTTGTTTATTAAAATTTTATAACACGGGAAGGATTTCTCCGAAATTTAGAACCTTTCTCCTAAACCTACATAGTTCGAAATTTGGCGCAAAAAAATATTGAGCGACTTGCCAAAGTGGTGATAGGTTCTGGGCGAGAAACTGTTTTTTAGACGTTTCTTAGTGCTTAACTTTGTTTTTTAAATTGAATTTAAATTTGATATATTAATTTTATTTTTTTTCAATTTTTAAATTTTTAAATTTAATATATTTTTAAATTAAAGTCTTAAATTTAATATATTCAATTTTATTGGTCTAGCAGCAAAACTAGAAGTTGAGCCACCCGAAAGTTTAATCGTAGGACACTTTTGTGTACTAGTGGACGAAAGGTTATTCTGGCCTTGAAGTTAAATGATGTGTAATTTTAAAATTGTCATGCTTTTCTAAACAAATTTACTGAGAGCCTTTTCAAACCTTATGAGAACTTTAAGGACTGGTGATCGTTCAAATTTCATGACGAGAAAAAGCTATTTCCTCAAAATATTTCATAGACTAGGAATATATCAAGCCTAGGGCGACAAATTTCTCAGTGTTTTACCAACGACAAACGAATAATAATAATAATTAATAATAATAATAATAATAATATTAATAATAATAATAATAATAATAATAATAATAATAATAATAATAATAATAATAATAATAATAATCATAATATTCATAAGGTAACGGCTCGAAATTTTGGGAGGTGGTCTGCGGCCATTTTTAGAAGGGGGAGATTGATGACCACACCTGAGCAATAGCCCATCCCAGCCCGTCCATGGAACGGGCTGACACAAACGCTGGACGGGCTGAAGGGTGTATTTGGACGGGCTGATTCTGAAAAAATGTAAGAAAACAGTAGAAAATCAACGGAAATTATCATTTTTAATCCATTTTTAGCCCAACTAAGGACCAACCAACCCTTGAGAGCCCACGGTTGGACGGGCTGAAGCTTTAGCTATTGCCCAGGTATGTTGATGACCTCCAATTTTCGGCCAAAAATGATCAAAAAACGTCTAAAAACTGCCAAAAAAATTCATTTTTTTTTAAATGGGAGGGGGATGGGGAATGGGACGTCCGATTTTGGGTAGAAGGATCCCCATCCCCCTGTTACATGTATAAATAATATCATCGATATACTTTAAAATCTTATAACTTTACTGAACTGTCGCTCAATGGTAGAAATGCAAAAAATGATACGCTATGTCACAGTTATCTCAAGACGCCATTCAATAAAACCGAAAAGTCCTGAATGAAAATAATAGTAAAAAAGAAAATGAGTTTAAAACGACGCCACCTGCAACTTTCTAAACGTTTTAAATTGGCTATTTACATTATTTTTACTTTTGCTTCCCAATTAAAACTTACTAACTAACATAATACATCAAACAGTAAACCTCAGGTATCATAGATATGAGATTTTTGAAACCTGAAACGCACAGTTAAAGCGGAACGAAATTTTAAGCATTTGATTTAAATTTGAATTTGAAATTTCGATACATTCAATAAATTTGCAGAACGCTATTCATATATTTACATATACATAAATTAAAATATTAAATCAACCTTATGGTATCGTTTCTTGCTTCGCCCAGAGCACAAAACAGGGCCAACAAAGACAATAGTTTAACCTAAAAGTAAAAGAAAGCAGAATCTCAGAAATTTCCGGAAAAATCCAAAACATAAACAAATATGCAAAAAAGGTATAGAAATAAAAATCAGTAAATAAAGTGCAACAAAAATTATATAATCTGAATCAAAGACAGAATTATGACTAATGTTATTCGTTTCGCTCCACAGTTGCGGAGCAATTACAAACAACATTATAAAAATCAAGAATATTAAATATATCGTGTACACAAGCAAGTAGCTGGCCGTCCAATTTTAGGGGGACCAACGACAATTTTGGGAGGACTAAGCCCAAAAAGGCCAAAAATAGCACAAAATAACGTTTGAAAAGTCCTATTTTTCCGATTTTTCTGAATTTGGGGGAATTCAAACCCCTCATGCCCCCAGAGATACAAGCCTGCATGTAGAACAGTACGAAAAAAAACAAAAAGCTAGGTTCGATAAAGATAATTTTATTGATGACCAAACTTTTTGGTTCCAGACGTTTGAAGGATGTTGTGAGTTATCTCAACTAATTTTGTGTGAAAGCTTGTCAAATTATCATAAAAATCTACATTAATTAAGCCAAAATTTCAGCCCACCCGCAAATACGGTAAAAATAATTCTTATGTCATGAAAATAAGTTGTAACAATGTTCTACATATCTAGTGATGTATTCCAACATTGAACAATTTGAATATCTATTGCCAAATAATAGAAATTTAGCGCCCAACTAATTTGAACATCATAATCAGTTAGTACGACTATTGTTACGAAATAAAGGTAATGCAAAGGTATTATAAAATTACACATTTACGTACAAATTAATATTAAAAGAGACTCGTGCTCAAATATTTTCTTTAATTTTTACACAAAAAACTTCTCAAAATAATAGATATTTTCTGATTTATTGAATGGGCTTACAGTGCTCGCCATGAAACATGACGCACTATAATCGTCAGATTTATATTAGATGATGCGTCGCGAGCGCAATGCGCTATCATCTCTTTTTTATTATTATAGGATATTTATCTGTATCATGCCGTTAATCTGGCGATGCGGACGGCGCAATTTAGCTATTAATAGCGCCAACAAGTAGGAAGCGCGCATGTGAATGCCGGAAGCGCGCACGTGCCTGAATATAGAAGGGCATTCATGTGCGCGCACTCGCCTGAATATAGGACGGCATTCATGTGCGCGCTTACGGCATTCACGTGCGCGCTTCCGGCATTCACGTGCGCGCTTCCAGCATTCACGTGCGCGCTTCCCTCTTCTTGGCGCTATTAATAGCTAAATTGTACTGTCCGCATCGCATCATCTAATATAAATCTGATGATTGTAGTGCGTCATATTTCATGGCGAGCACTGTACATTGTAAATATGCATCTGAATTTATTAAACACTCCAAGCGAGTACAAATTGACACGTGAGCAATGACATTACATAAAATGAATCATTGAATAAATTATTGTGTCTTTTTATTCTGTAGCCTGTGAATTAAAGACCAGCCGTGCGAACAAAAATTTTCTCCTCTGCGCCGAAGCAAATGAAAATTTCGGAAATAACGCAACCTTTATATGTTTCGAATGCAACGAAATGTGTTTCTGTTCGGTAAATATGAAATTAGTTTTCCTTTGCAAAAATGCAAATGAGGATGCCTCAAAATAAAAAAAGCCCTTTAAGTTTTTTAATAAAATTAATTTGTTTAAATTACGTATTTGTAAAGTAAAAATCTACCTTAAAATCAAGGCCGGTCAATTTATCTTTTAATAATTCGATGAATTGCTCGAAGAGCGAACGCGACGAATCGGAAGTTTGCGTAATCGGCTAAAAAAAGGAAAAATATAGTAAAAAACATTTTAAGAAAAATCAACATATTCTCACAGTGCTATCAATCAGAGCTAATTTTTGCACCAAATTAACCCATTTCGCCTTGCAGCTGGGTTGATTCTTCAACGAACGCCGAAATTCAATAGGGCTAATAGCTTCATCGATAACGGTTTGCACTATTTTAGACCCCGACCTAATTGAAACGGATTTCATTAGATAACAAATGCTTTAATACCATAGAAGATTTGAGGGATTACGGTGTTTTCATCAATCGGGCCCTCCCCTCAAAAAAGAAGGTTTCAAACCCCTAGAAATTTTTTCACCCACTTGAATTCGCAATTTTCTAAAAAAATAGTAATCAAGGTCTTGTTTTATCATGTTTTTAGCGTCTTAGCTATCTGTTTGCTCAAAAGAGTCAAATTTTATGCTCTTTTTTGACTATATTTTGTTCGACTAATTTAAATTTTTTTGCTATTTTTCGAAATTTTTGCATTATGTTCGGGAAAGAGAGAGCATCGGGAGAAACGCTAAAAAATAATGTTTTGGCACGTCGCATCCTCCGTGTTTAAGACCGAAAAAGGCACTTTAGAAAGATTATTCAATTTCAGCCCTCCACTGAGAATTCCCACGCTAAGCCCGTCTGGTTAGGACGCTATGGAGGCATTTGTACATAAAAACATGAAAAAATCAATATCGCACTGACACGCATTCACAGATGCAAAATCATAAAGAGCTGACCTCTTGGAGGGTCAGTTAGGGATCAGAGACTGAATTTTTCATGATTATCAATGTGCAACAACCCAAAATGGTTATTAAAACGCTTAAAAATAAACCAAAGGGAAGTTAAACTTCGGAACTGATTTCGAACACAATTTCGTAACAAAATTTCAATTTTCACATGCTTTTCGTCCAAGTTTTCTTCGGGAGCTAAATCCTTTCTGCTTCTACAGGGAAAAGAAGAGCATGTATGCACGTAAGAGAGTCCGTGGTAGAAAAAAACGAAAACTAGAAAAAAATCGAAATTTTCAATCTGTAAACAATGAAAACAAGGACACCTAATTTTGGTGCTGAGTTTTTTATAAATATCACTTGAGATCGCAGCGTAATCTCAAGATCGATTTGATCATCAAAAACTAACCAGGCTATGATACTACTATTTTTACACAGTGCCAGAGATATCTCTAACAAATGCAAAAAGAACAAGTTTCAGTTTTACTAAACAAAATCTCAAATTAATTCCTAATAATTTTTGAAAATTCAAAATTGGACCATATTCAATAAGCTTTTCGTGCGAAAAAGATGGCTAAATGCTGTTTTCTTTTAAAAACCGTCAATTGATCTTAAAAAACGAGGGACGACGTTGGAAAAAGCGAAAAGAGTAAAAACGTATAATTATACATAAATTTACAAGCACGAGTTTAAAGATTAACAGCAATATCCCAAATTCTTTTGGCGAAAATTTGTGTTTTTTGGCCATGTTTATGTGTTTTATTGCCAATTTTAACAAAAACTTCCGAGTCCGTCAACCCCCCCCCTTAGATGGCCACAGACACCTCATATCCAAAATCTTGAGCCGTTGCATGTGACTCCACTTCAGCTCAATTCATGAGTACGTGTATTACATATATTCGTGTAACGCGAGAGCTCATGGATAAAAACGCGTGCATTCAAAACCAATGGCAAAATGTTGCATAAAAATCATTTATAAATCAGGTAAATAAACAACAATCAATTGGTTGGGACGACTCGTTATGCTTTATGAATGAAAAATTAAAATACATGACCGAAAAGCGGTAATAAATATCGATAAAATATCTTATCGTCAAATTCACTACGTACATGCTTATTGATTATTGGCAGCTTTTTTGTACGAAGTCCGTTTGTACATGTACAAAGATGATCCCTAAAAGCCTTTGTACATTTAGTCCACGCAAATTTCTGGCACTATAATATGGTAAGTAGCGATTTTAGAGTGGCAAAAACAGAGTTGTTCGACCTTTGGCAGTGTATTTTAGCTAATTTCTGGATTTCTGAGTGCAAAAATCACTAATAAATTGTCTTGAAACGGCGCGAAGCGCCGGAAAAATTTTGACATTTTTTCTTTCAAAATTCAATTTCTGCGATTATAATGATACAGTGCTAGCATGAAACATGACGCAATATAATCGTCAGATTTATATTAGATGATGCGTCGCAAGCGCCGCGTTTCGTCTATAATGCGCTATCATTTTTTATTATTATAAGATATTTATATGTATCATGCCAGTTAATCTGGCGATGCAGACGGCACAATTTAGCTATTAATAGCGCCAGTAAGAAGGAAGCGCGCATGTGAATGCCGGAAGCGCGCACGTGCCTGAATATAGGACGGCATTCACGTGCGCGCACTCGCCTGAATGTAGAACGGCATTCACGTGCGAGCTTCCGGCATTCACGTGCGAGCTTCCGGCATTCACGTGCGCGCTTCCCTCTTGTTGGCGCTATTAATAGCTAAATTGCGCCGTCCGCATAACTAATTCGACGGCCTGATACAGATAATTTAGTCCTATAACAATTAAAATGAGATGAGAATATGAGCGAAACGTGGAATAGCCGAAATGCTGAACGTATCTGTAAGGTAATAAGGATAAAACTCTACAGTAATTACGCAAGCATGCTCTAAAAGGGAGACAAACATTTTACATACGATTGTACGTGATCTTTCCGGTTTGGAAATTCCCCCTATACCCTTCAGAAATTGTTTCATCCACAGAAATCATGAAAAATAATTGCAGAAAAGGTGTTTTTTGTTGTCTTTTTAAGTGTTTTTTTGCATTTTTTTCCTTTTTTCACATTTTTGTCTCATTCGTTTTCATCTGTCTTTTCGAAAGTGTCAAATTTCCGGATAATAATTCTTTGATTTAATGCATCTAGTTCAATTTATTAGAATTTTCTTAATATTGATTCGAAATATTTCTGAATTTTTACTTTGTAGAAACATAAACCATCGTCAGAAACGCCAAAAAATGATGTTTTTGACGCGTATCCATCGTTTTCAGTCAGTAAAAAGGCACCTGATAAAGATTTTCTGGTTTTACCCCCCCCAGAATTCACATGCTGTGCATGAGACAAACGGTCTAAAACTTTTGAGCAATAAATCGTAGTGTTTGTTTTCAGCAGGATAACCCCACATGAACGTGGGGGGTTTGGAGGGTATGCACCCCCCAGAAGTTATAATACCCCCCAGAATTCAAATTTTGAAAATTTTTTTTGCTTTTTTTCAGCGAGTTTTTGATGCCATTGGATAGTGCTCGATGAGAAACGTCGAAAATGATGTTTTTTTCGCCATACGACCACATTTAAGACCATTTTTTGACCTTTGAAAATTTTTTCATGCCCCCCAGAATTTCGGTGCTGCCCACTATGAGGATAACTATGTTTTCATTCCCATAGGACGAAATTTTAGAGAATATTTTTCGAATGATAAACATAATAAACCAAATCCAAAACGTAAGAAAAAAGTAATCAGGTGTAAACTAATTCAACGATTCTTTACAATTACAGAGATTCTTTAATTCAAAGTGTAATAAGCAAATACAAAATAGAGGTCAAAGCCATAGTGAATAAAGCATATTTGAGTTTTCACCTAATTCCAGATATTTTTTTGATGGTCGGTTACAAAACTTTACAAACAAATTTTCAACTTTACAAAACTTCCCTTTATAAAATTCACAAGGCAAGAAATTGCATAACAATCATTCAAATAACTTTACTGCACAATTTCAACTTCAATTTACAAAATACTTCACTAGATCAAACAACTTACAAAACTACTTTACAAAATACAAATAAGTCAATTTCAACTTGAACTTTACAAAATTATACTTTACAGAAAATGCAAAACCATGTTCAACTTTACAAAACTTATAAAGTGGCCATTTCGGCTAAAATCATTCAATTTTGACCCCAAGCGTTCATTTTTAGGCAAAAAAGTATTTATCCCTCTTTTTGCAGTTGTACTTGTCCATAGGTTGCTAAAATCAGCTTTTAGTGTAAACAAATAAATCCAGATTAAAATTTAATAAAATTTTTGAATTAAATTTGTCTACGATCATTTACTTCTTGCGCAATTCGGTATTTTTTGCGACGAAATCGAGAAATTTAATCAAAATATCGATTAGGGCCAGCGATCGTTCCGGAAACGCCGGAAAATCCAATTTAGCGAGCCACGAGGAAAGAAAAGAGTCGAAATTTTTAGCCAACATCCCAAACACGGGCTCTGCGAAATAAAGCATGACCATTTGACCTCTGGTCATCGAATGACCAGCGCGTTTATTCAGACTGTCTCTCAGTTCAGTAGTCGCAGGATCGATTAAGCAATCGATTATCTTGGAAACCTTTAAGTTAGTAAGATAGTAGAATAAGGATGAGAGAATCGGGAAGAAAACGATTTGATTCAGAAAAACCAAATAAGTGCAGGGGCGTAACCAGCCGCGTTAGGGAGGCGGGCGGGGGCGGCCCCCCCCGAAATGAAAAATATTTCTATTCTTCACAAGGGTCGGTACCCCGAAGGAAAAAATTAAAAATTCTCGAAGTCCACTACAAGGACAGCCGAAATGCGTTTCTAGCACACTTTTGAGCTACTAAACTAGAAAGTTTCGGGCGCTCCGAAAATTCTAGAAATCAGTTCAGCAAGAATCCAAAATAAATACGAAAAATGAAGTTTTTTAGGAAACTTGAGGATTCGAGAAGATTAGGAAAAGTTAGGGAGAAATCTTTTTGGCAGAAAATGTAGCGTAGATGATGACGCTGACAACTCAGAAGTTCAAAGGATCAGAGGGATCTACTCTCTGCATTTCCTAATTAGGGAAATAGCTGAATTCCTATAAAGTTCAAAACGATTGCCCACCTATGGTATTTTTACTTGATTTCGCTCAGATTTTTAGGCAAAAACTTGTGTTTTTTCAAGCTATTTTTACGTGCTCTTATAGAGACAAACAAAGATAGGCATCATAGTTTCCCGAAGTCGAGAGTTCAGGGGGGTGAAATCCCAAAAATTTAGGACCACTAAATTTAGAGTCTAGCCTTTTTCCGGGTCAAATATGAAAAATGGCTAAAACATCCTATATAGCACTGTTTAATTGTGAAAACTGCATTTTTAACTACTTTTCGTCCCATTCTGACTAGTTTCGTCACTCTTCTAAGTCAAACAATAGAAAAATTCATCGGAAATTTTGACTTTTCAGATAATTTTAAGTTCATTTTGGGTATCGTATGGGTGAACAAAACAGAAATGTATTAGTCGGCGCGAAGCGCAGAAAAAATTTTAATATCTCCGCTGCTTTTGTACCCAAAAATCACGCAGAAAATGTTTGATAGATCAGAATCGTCCGACAGTGATTCAAGTCTCGGACCCTGAGAAGGGGTAATACCTTCCTCTCCCCTCTATGGGAGTGTGTGATTAGGCATGAACAACCCACCTTGAAATCACCTAGTGCCCCATACACAAAATTTCGAGCCGTTTATTTATGTTTCCCAAAACGAAATCGGTCGTCTGCATATGCCTTAAAGTTAAGAAGCTTCCTCTATCATTAAGCCGAACGATGACCAGAAACTATTTTAGGGTTATTCTGACTTGTTTCAACTTTCCTATCTAACACGGATGGGCTAAGATTCGAATTTTTATCCGAATGCGATGCAAATTTGACCCAATTACTGAAGGAAAATGGTTTTTTCCAGCTTTCACGCAAAATAGACACGAATATATGTTCTTAGAACAGTCGGCTATTTCCCGAAAACAGCCAATAACGCAATCAAAAACTTTTAGATGGCAAAAAAATATTATATAGGATCAGGCGCCTTCATTTACGAAATAAAGTTAATTATCAAAAGCGAACACAAACAAATTATAAATTTAATAATTCATTAACTAATAATAGTTATCATACATGCACAGCATGGGAATCCTGGGGGTGAAAACCTAAAGTGCCTTTTGGGCCCAAAAATGGCCGGTACGCGTTAAAACACATCGTTTTTTAGCGTTTCTGACGATACTCTATCCTTGTAGAGCATAAAATCACGAAAAACATTTCGAAAAAGTCGGATTAATTGACCAATATATCGCTTAAAACATGAATATATGGCGCGAAGCGCCAATATATGGCGATTTTAAGCAAATAGATAGCAAAACCCCTTAAAAAGACACTTTTTCTACCAATGTTCAGGTAAGTTTAGAAACTTTTGAAAAATCGCCAATTCTAGGGGGTGAAAAATTTTTTGCGGGGGTGTAAAATGATTCTGTGGGGGTGAAACCCCCACCCCCAGACCATGTATGATAGTTATTTATAAAAAGTCATTTACATAAAAGATATAACATAGAAATGAGACGAGAATGGATACAAAATATATAGAGAAACTTGAATCTATATTTCAAAGTCATAGCGGAAAGATTCGCTTAAATTTACGTTAATATTCAATTCGGAAGCTGCAGTGAGATAAAACTGCAGAAACGCCTTCGCCTCTGGACTACGCTTCAAAGTCGAACGCTTTTTCGATCGTTCGTTACAATCTCTTTCAGTTAAAATATTGATAAAACGGTCCCAAAAATGATGACCGTCCAAAACGAGCCGAGCGGGCAAAAGTTCAACTTGGCCAATAATAAATATGCCCTTATTTTATTTTCTTCGCGAACGAAGGCGTCATTGGAATCTTTAGATAGAAAATCGTCGAGATCTTCGACAAGCGGATAGCTGAAGTAAGATAGATAAATAAAACAAAACGATTAGGTTAAATCCGAGTCATGCTCTTTTTGTGCCGGACAAACATTTTGGGATTTAAACAAAGATTTATGGAACCAGGACTTTGAGACAAAAACGTTCTTTGTCCGCAATTTTTAGGCAAAACTTTGAAAATTTTCCATGCTCCACGCCTAATATCCTAATTACTGTGTATTAGGCTATGAGATAGTACGTTAAACACCCCTAAATCCGTCTCCGTACAATCTCAAACAGACACAAACGTATTTTTCGCGTTCGCCTAGTTTTTGTCATGCGCAGCATTATTCTGAAAATACCAAAGCAGGGGCACATTGACAGAGATTTTCTTAATTTTTCGCGTCTTCTTGTTGCAATTACTTTCTGTTGTTGTCAGTTGCAGTTGAGAGGCAGTCTAGCCATCTAGACCGGTGCCCCTATATTGCAGTGACAGTCAAAGATTGAAGGCGCGAAACTGTAACAACCCAGTTCCTTTCTGATAACCTGGCCTATTTCATATGATTTTCACGTGTTTTTCTCTCGTTTTTTCTGTATATAATCCTGCTTACTTCTTCAAGTTTTGCATACCACTCATGCGCCGCGTAACACATGTAATCTCGAATAATATAATTTTCCGGTATATTTTACGCCAATAGCTCGCGTCTTTTTCTTTTACACTAATAGCATACTTCATTTCTACCCCTTCCTTCCTTTCAACTCCAAAACATTCTGAAATTCTTGACCTTACATTCAATTTCGGGGCCTTTCAAATTAGCGTGTCAAAAGAATACGGGAAATTTTGACATATTCACCTTTTTCAATCAAGTCTGGACTTCTAAGATAAAAATATAAGTAATAGAAAATAAAGCCGAAAAATTTCATGTTTAGCACCGCAAAAGTGTACTAAAAACCAGTTTCGGCTGCCTTTCCACTTGACTTCAAGAAGTTTAAATTTTTTCTTTGGGAGACCCGTGTGAGAAATCGAAATATTTCTTCATTTCGGGGGGGGGGGGGGCGGGCGCCCCCGGCTGAGTTACGCCCCTGTGTACATACATGTATGCACATGATTAGGAATATTTGGAGTAGTGCCAAGTACCAGATCAACAATCGCAGTTTAATCCGTGATATTTATAGCAAGTTGGGTCCAAAGAAACCTTTTTTCCGTTACGTTGAAGAAAGAATAATTTTTTTAATCAGTCAGAGAAAACTTTTTTTCTGGTCAAAATAGCTGACTTGTGAGTTCTTAGGCCGGACTAACTCCCCACAAAAGCTTCATATAGGTTGCTTACATAATCTACCCAAAACTCAGCAAGTTTTATTCCGAGACAAAAATTAGTGAGAGATTCAAGTACCTATTCAAAAAATAACATGAACTTGCTCATAAAATTAGTCAGTCCACGCGTAATTGAATCAGATGTTAAAAGTTAGTCATAGAGCGATCAAGAGCGGATTGAATGTTTAGTAATTCAATTCAGCAATAATACCGATTGTGATAAAGGAAAATCGAAATTAGCTTCCAAATCACGAATTTTTAACCATCGGAACAAACAGTGGCGAATCTAGGATTCTCCTGGGGAGCGGTACCCCAATTTATTTCAGAAACAGTCAAAAATAGGTCCAAAAATTTGCCCTTCACCCACGAAATGGCGTTTTTTCGGAGTTGTACGTTGTATACTTTCACCTAAAATCACTTCTTGACTCGGTTGCTCGACTGGACCATGAATAAAGGTTTACCTGAAAGCAGTGGGGGATCCAGAATTTTCCTAGGGGGGGCGGTAACCCTAAAGAGGGGGCAGAACCCTGACTTGGGCGGAAAAAATTAGTTGTTTTAACCAGAAAACCACTAAAAATCGCTCAAAAATCCTTAATGTTGCACACTATTTTGGGCCAATGGGGAGGCGGCCGCCCCCGCCCCCCCCTAAATCCGGCCCCTGCCTTAAAGTTAATGTTTACCTTAACGCAACCATTAATTAATGGTCGCCTTAAGTCCGATTTTCACCTTAACGGAACCACTAAAAAAATCGGGTTGCTCGACTCGACCATTAAGCTCGACTTCAATGGAAGTCTAATGCTAATGGTCGATTTTATTTCGGTTGCTGGCTTAGTGCAGCCATTAATTAAGGCTCAGTTTTTTAATGTCTACCTTAAGACCGCTTGCTCGACTGAAGCCTTAACGCTCCCATTGAACGTTTAATGGTTCCTTCGAGGTAAATTGGGTTGCTGGGCCTCACCTTGACGACTCTATTGGTTTTGTTAGGACTAATTCTTCAAGTTAGGTCGAGCGCTGCTTGAACGAAGTCAACGATTACGTTTCACACTTAAAAGTAGAGCTTCCTTTCCTTCAGTACTCACATATTTAGTAATATGACGCATGCTCGTCGATCCGTTGTCGAATTAAGAAGTCCTTCGGTTCATTTTAATCGACAATATATTTTAATAAAAATTTTACTCGAGAGCGAGTTTTTCAGTTTGCTTCTTCATTTTCTTTAGCCGATGCCGAAAATGCGCCTGAATCAATATGGTGTTTCCCTATTTTTATTCCTCTATTCTTTCCATTTCCATATCTTCACGAACAAACAACTGTGTTTTACACCCAGACTAAGGAGCGTTTTCATTCCTTCTCTTCATTCAGTGTATCGCTGTCACCGCAATCCATTATCAGACAGATTCGAAGCAACACCAAAAGTCAAGCGGGAAAAGAGTAAAATAGAAGGAAATTCGAATTTTCAACGACTATGGCTCCCAAAGTGTCACATCTGTCTTAACCATAACATTAAAATTCTTGTGTGTTACTTGTGAACCTCAACTTCTTCCCCATTTAACGTGTCAATACGTCCCGTTTATAGAGGTTTGACACGGGATGCATGGACAGAAAATCGAACTTTAAAGTCGGCTATCCTTCAGCCTGTCACTGCCAAGTGTTCATGCACGAGTTTTATTCGTGGCTCCAGGAAGAGAAAACTCGTTTGCATTACGTGTGGGTTCGAACCGTCAACCTTCTGCACCAGGTGCAACGGTGTTTACCACTACGCCACAAGGCATCTATTTGTGAACCTTAACATAACCATTAAACTTCCCTCAACGCTACCATTAGATTTCCCTTAACGCAACCATTAGAGCTTTTTGTTAATGGTTCCTTTAATAGTGCACTGAACTTCCCATAACAATGGTCAAGTCGAGCAACCCGATTTTCACGAAGCTTAACGAAAGCATTAATTAAGATTTCACCTCAACGATAGTGGTTCCGTTCAAGGAAATCTTAATGATCGTTGGCGTCAAGGGGTAAATTCGAGCAAGCGGCCGACCGTTAAAAAGTCAATTCTTAATCATTAGCCTTTAAAAAAGGTGAAGTCGAGCAACCGGGCCCCGATGCAATATTTTTTCGAAATATTTTGAAATTTTCGACAATTTGTGTTGAATTCTTCGACGTTAGAGAGAATCTAGCGCGAAGCGCCGGAAAAGTTGGTGAAATTAAGGCGGATAAACGTTTAGAAGCTGGATTTACTGCTAGATTTCCTGTATTTGTAGCATTTGACGCGAAACGTCGAAAATTTTTGATTGTAAATAGAAGAAAACTATGCTTAAATAGCAGATTCCGCTATTGAAATTGTTTCGAAATCTATTCTACGAGCAAAACATGGCTTCCAGGTGGCCAAGAAAGTAAATAAATGTCATTAATATGTATTATTCGACGCGCAGCTGCGGAAAAAAACTTGAAAATTATGATGACTGACGGCTAAAAATCATTGCAAGTACACATCCATTCTTAGTTCGCGGATTATTCGCCCCCAACGCACAAGATTACAATCCAATGATGGAAGTTTCTATCAGACCCCCAGAAACTAAGAATTCCACAGACATAGTTCAATTTTTTTGGATTTTTCGTAAGTTTTCGATGCTAATCGATAAAGCTAACAATAGAGTATTATTGCCCATAACAAAATTTTTCCTTTCCTAAGCTGTTTTAGACTGCCTGCGATGGTCAGCCTCAATCCAATCCCAAATGTGTGACAATTGACAAATCAATTCAAGCCCTACCAGCATGCATAAGCGTATACTTATAATCCAACGCTTTATCGCTCCCACAACTTGGCATGCAAGGTGTGGTTGCGAAGAGCTAAATTCTAGGAAGGGGGTCCGATAGAGCAAAATTGTCAAAAATAGGGGGCAAAATGTAGAGGGCGAGTTATCCAAATCCCCATTCTTTATCTCACCGGATATTTTTGTTGAATATGGGGAGGCGGCCCCATTTCAATCCGCCCCCGAAAATAAACGATCAGTTCTTAATGATTAAACCGATTATAAAAACCCGATATTGATTTCTATAAGGTACAACCCGTTAAGCGATGTTTCGACGCATTTATATTAGCGATACGGGTTTAGAAGAATCGTTATTTCAGCGCCTAATGAGTATAATCCTTAATTATACAAGTAAGTAAGTAAATAAATAGCGGTTTGATTCACGGCTGTTAGTAATTCGTGCAGCATAATTGACAGTTAAATGTAGCTTTACGGCGTTCGTGACAGGGAAAATGAAAAATTGTACAAATATGCAATCTTATAAAGAGTGCTCAGAAAATATCAGTAACCGTAAAATGCATCAATCAGAAGGAGAAAGAGCAGAAACAAATTCCGAATTTCCGTTTTACCCTAACATCTAATAACGTACAGACAGGCATGTAGCTGCAAGGGGGACTGGAAAGGATCCGGCCCCCGCCCCAAAATTCAGAAAAAATAGGACTTTTACACCTTATTTTGTGCTATGTTTGGCTAAGACCCCCTCCCCCAAATTGGTGTTGGTCCCCCCCCCAAATTGGTGTTGCTCCCCCCCAAAATAGGAGGGCCGGCTACGTGCCTGTGTACAGACATTCAGAGCGTGGGAAAACTGCAGAGAAGGACTAGAAAATTTCTCTGATCAAAAACGGTGAATACGCGTCCAAAACATCTCTTTTTGGTGTTTTTTTGGCGATGCTTTATCATTCTTAAACTTGAAAAAATAACGAGTTTCGAAAGATATCAAAAATTTAGGTTAAAAAATTGGACAAAATATAGTCAAAAAATGATCAAATGGTGCTAAGACCACAAATTTTTGCTAAGGACAAAGAAATTCGAGCCCTCTTTTGGCACAAAATCGCTGGAACTCTTTAAATTTTCCAAACGTCAACCAAATATGATTTTGAATAAAAACATCCAATGTTAACGACGTTAACGACGAAAAAAGCTGGCACGTGAACCTCCTATTTTGGGGGGGATCAACACCAATTTTGGGGGGTCCGAGCCAAAAATAGCACAAAATAACGTGTAAAAAGTCCTATTTTCCGGTTTTCCTGAATTTTGGGGGGTCCGGACCATAGGTGGGCAGCACCAAAATTCTGGGGAGGGGCGTGAAAAAATTTTCAAAAGGTCAAAAAATGGTCTTAAAAGTGGTCATATGGCGAAAAAACACAATTTTTCGACGTTTCTCATCGAGCACTATCCATTGGCATCAAAAAATCGCCAAAAAAGCAAAAAAAATTTCAAAATTTGAATTCTGGGGGTATTTTTGATTTCTAAGGGGGGTGTATTTCAACTTCTGGGGGGTGCATACTCCCCCCAAACCCTCCCCACGCCCATGTGTGGTCTGGACCCCCCATTCCCCCCACAGCTACGTGCCTGCACGTGAATAGCTGGATTTCGGACCTATTTTTTAATGTTTAAGAAAAAATTCAATTACCAAATAACCTACGAAAATTTTATATTTTTATATTTTTTATTTAAGTGGTTTTTCCAAAAAGTCGGTCAGCACAAAATTTAAAATTAAAATCGTATTTTAAATGCATCTCAGCATAAATTTTTCAAATGAGTCAATTAAAATACTACAATGAAAAAATACGAATGGATTTTCAGCACTGATCCGCTGGCTGATACGCATGAATTTGAGGAGGAGAGTTTGAGGGCTTATATTCCCCGTCAGTGGCGGATCACAGGGAGTGGAATCCTCAATGGGCGTAGGGTATCTGGGGGTCTGGATCCCTTCAAGAATCTGAGAGATATCCCAAAAAATCGTGAACCCGTGAATCGAATTCTTGGCGCTATTATTCTTGGAAATTTGGCCCTCGGAATCCTCTAGAACATTTTGCTGTCCATGTTTGGGTAGGAGCAGATATTTTTCTCTGGGTGAATGGGTGGGGGTTCGGACCCCCCCCCAAATTCAGAGGAATCGGGAAATTGGTATTTTTCAAACGTTATTTTGTACTATTTTTGACATTTTTGGGCTGAGCCCCCCAAAAAAATTGGTTTGGTCCCCCCAAATAGCACAGTCAGCTATGTGCCTGAATAGAATAACTCACAGTTTCACTAAAAGTGTCAAAAATAGTTCCGGAAATCCGTCCATTATATGTATAATATCGGTTTTTGCCGTCTTAACATACGCATAATCATTCTTAATGCGCGAAAACTGCATAATTCTTAAAGATTTCGAGTTTTCTATGAAAAACGCGCAAAATTAGAGTACAAAAGTCTGCAAAAAGTGCTTAAATGAAGGATAAGATCGTAAAAAAATGAGAAACCACGCAAAAATAATGAACTACATATTTAGCTACATATGTACATCAGAAAGGCTAGTTGTTACTAGATTGCACAGCAGGGAAATTCTGGCAACGGAGAGGGGTGGGGATGGAATTGAAAAGTGCTTTTTTTGTCCAAATGGTAAGTATGCGTCAAACAAATTGTTTTTCGGCGTTTCTGACGATGTTCAATCTTTTTAGAGCATATAAAAAAGAAATTTCGATAAAAAATCAAAAAGTCGAACAAATTGAACAAAATGTAGTCAAACCATGAGACACTTTTGAGTGAATATGTATGTAGGTAGCTAAAATCGCTTTTAAAAAACACCTTTTTTACGGCTTTTAGAAAATTTTTAAGAAATTTCAAAAATCGCGAATTCTGGGCAGGGTGAAAAAACTTCTGGGGGGGAATTTTGAGTGGGGGAGGGTGAACCCCAGATAATGTATGGTTGTTGCCATGAAATAACGTCAACTTATACACTGAACAACGCAAGCCTTTATTTCTTAGATATCTTCACCTAAAAAACCCAAAAATTCTGTTTTCCTTTATCCGAAATCAGAAACATTTGTATTCATTTTGTAGCTTATTTCGTTATTTAAAAGTTTTTTATGCGAAATCAATTAGCAAATACGCGGCAAAAAATATGTGCAATATAATCCAATATGTATACCCGCGTCCATTTAATCTCGCAAATTTTGTTATATGTAGGGAAGATAAGAAAATAAGGGAAATTTTTAAAAATTATTAAAAAATTGAAGAAATTTTTAATACTCGCTCAAACAATCGCTGACTATGCTCTGTATTTTGCCATCAATATCAGGAATTTCGTCTCCATCTCTGATTTCCTTCAAACAGTTCATCCATTGACTAGTAACCATAAATAAATTCGAAATACACGTGCGGTCGGCCGGATCGAACAGTGCGTTTTTTGGGTCAAAAAGTACATTGAACTGTAATGCCAAATTTGACCGGGCCAACAAGAAAGGACTGAGGAGCTAAAAGTGTAACGCGAACGGTAGCCGGCGTACACAGTGCTCGCCATGAAACATGACGCACTATAATCGTCAGATTTATATTAGATGATGCGTCGCGAGCGACGCGTTTCGTCTATAACCCACTATCATCTCTTTTTTATTATTATAGGATATTTATCTGTATCATGCCGTTAATCTGACGATGCGGACGGCGCAATTTAGCTATTAATAGCGCCGACAAGAAGGAAGCGCGCATGTGAATGCCGGAAGCGCGCACGTGCCTGAATATAGAACGGCATTCACGTGCGCGCACTCGCCTGAATATAGAACGGCATTCATGTGCGCGCTTCCGGCATTCACGTGCGCGCTTCCGGCATTCACGTGCGCGCTTCCAGCATTCATGTGCGCGCTTCCCTCTTGTTGGCGCTATTAATAGGTAAATTGCGCTGTCCGCATCACCGGATTAACGGCATGATACGGATAAATATCCTATAATTAAAAAGAGATGATAGTGCATTATAGACGAAACGCTGCACTCGCGATGCATCATCTTATATTAATCTAATGATTATAGTGCGTCATGTTTCGTGGCGAGCACTATAGCTACAGTAATTAAAATATAAAGTACGATTTATCATAATTTTCTTAAAAACTTTCTCGCCAATTTAGAAAAAAAAATTTAACTTTTAAAAGTTTAATATTGAATTTTTTTCATTTTTTTCTTATAATTCAAACTGCTACTGTGCAGCACTAAGCAGATTCAAAATTCGGATGATCGATCGCTATTTTGCGAAGAATTTTTCAGGGAAGAAGTCGCAGTCAGATTATAGGATTATTCATTGAGAAACGTGTTTAACATATTGGAAAAAGCAGTTTTCGGCCAAAAATTTAGGTATTTTAAATTTAATGCGAAAATTTTTGAAAAATAAAATTTAGATAAGATATTTGAAAAAAACAGAATAAATATAAATCTTCTTTAAAGTAATCTTATTTGCAAAAATGAGAATAGCAAAAAATTTCGAAAATCTAGTAAACAAGCTCCAGAATTTGATCGTGTTTAACGGACGACGAATAGAACGCCATTTAAAACAACAAGAAAGTCCATAACAAAGATTAGTTCGATCCAAAAAATTACTTATTACTAATTTTCTATTTTCTATAGCGTCAGTAATTAAATAAGACGCTCTACCGTTCATTTAGTACGCAGAATTTTTCCCAATTTTTCAATTTAAAATTCTTTGAATTTTTTCAAATTATTTTGATTTTTAAATTGTCGATTTTTTTAATTTTTTAAATTTTTTGAAAACTTTTATGAAAATTGTTAGGTCTTCTAATTCCCAGAAAATCGTAAAAAATTTTCAAGCTTTAAGGCGTCAATCTTTTGTCGACTGCTCGCCTCCAAAGTATCAATTTTTCGGTGCCAAAGAGACATTTTTGACTATATTTTGTACAATTTTATTTAATTTTTTTGGCAATTTTTGTTTCTATCGTCTATGGAGAAAGAGCATAGTCGGAAACGCCGAAAAAAACGTGTTTTTGACGAGTATAATCGTTTTTTGAGCCCAAAATAGGCACTTTGGAAAACTTTTTGAGGCTTTCCCATCCCAATTTCATGCAGTGCATGTACAGGGGCGGATTGAGGGAGGGGCGGGGGGGCGGCCGTCCCCCCCCCCATTGGCCCAAAATAGTGCGCAAAATTAAGGATTTTCGAGCGATTTTTAGCGATTTTCGGGTTAAAATAGCTAATTTTTCCGCCAAATCAGAGGTTCCGCTCCCCCCTCCTAGGGATACCGCCCACCCCCTTAGGAAAATCCTGGATCCACCACTGTGCATGTACATACATACATATGTATGAAAATGAGTAATAGTTATACATGTAAAACCAGGGATATCTGTAAAAGTAAAAAAAGTATAACGAGAATTAATTTTTGTTCTTTACTCAGTTAAAATTATCAATTTGTAAAATCATTTTCTAATTTATTGCAAAAGGAAAATTTATAAGATAACGGAACAAACAGAAAACAAAAATTCTTTCCAATTTTTCCTACAGTAAGCAGACAATTATTGTATTTTTCGTCGCGTAAAAACGAAATATTGTGGAGGTTAAAGATTGAGAAATTTCTATCTGTTTCGGTGAACAAAAAAAGCTGAATTTCGAAGCTCAGTGTTGGCCAATAAATTTGAAAGAGTAGCGCACATTTAAAATTCGTTGATTAATTAATAATAAAAAATGAATTAAATTTAAAAAATGGGTTTTAATTCATTAGAATAAGCGAAAATTATCATAACTACAAACCAGCACTAAAACCAAACATCGACAAAAACTAAAAAAAACAAAAAAAACAAAAAAAAGAACAAAAAGAACGTGAATTTAATAAAATTTAATTTAATAAACAAGTTTAATAAAACATATATCAATAAATATTATTCGGCAAAACAGAACGCAATTATAAATTCGAATTTCACAAAGTTTCTAAATTTCCTGACGAAATTACATACATAGCTTACGATTTCTGAATATTAAAACTCACTTTCAAAATTGGAAGGGAGGCATTCTTAACAACAACGGTGGAGAATTGCATCCATCGGACGAAAATAATGCACAGTACACTAAAAATAATATAGTATTCTAATTGTATAAGTTTGTATCATTATTATCTAATAGGTACATGCATTTCTATTGTATATTGTACATACTTATGTGTTGTATGTAATTAATTATATATTATTTAATTAGAATTATTCATTAATTATTTTATAATAAATTACTACCTATATAATAAATGTATGCACATTGTTTTATTTTATTAATTTTATTACATTATTTTATTTTATTTTATTAAATTTATTACATTATTTTATTCTATTTTTTCATAATATGTAGTATTTAATAGGTACTTGCATTTCTATTGTATATTGTACTTATGTGTTGTATGTAATTAATTATATATTATTTAATTATAATTATTCATTAATTATTTTATAATAAATTACTACCTATATAATGAATGTATGCACATTGTTTTATTCCATTAATTTTATTACATTATTTTATTTAATTTTATTAAATTTATTACATTATTTTATTTTATTTTTTCATAATATTTAATATGTAATAGGTACTTGCATTTCTATTGTATATTGTACTTATGTGTTGTATGTAATTAATTATATATTATTTAATTAAAATTATTTATTAATTATTTTATAATAAATTACTACGTATATAATGAATGTATGCACATTGTTTTTTATTTTATTACATTATATTACATTATTTTATTTTATTTTATTAAATTTAATACATTATTTTATTTTATTTTCTCATAATACGTAGTATTATGCATATGCACACACTTATTCAGTCGCTTCGAAGTACGCGATAAAAAAAGCTGTCTATGAAATAACGGAACGATTGTGTCGAAGTACGATTGCATAGCCTTGAATAATTTCGACCGCTTGACGTTTTCGATTGAAATAAATTTAAAAAAACATCTGATAATAATTCATTAATCTACAGAAAATCGAATCAATTTGAAATTGAAGAAAAAATTAAAATTTGAGAAAATTTCGAAATATTTTTAAAAACATTAAATCAGCAATCCAAGTCGTAACAATGAAACTACACTCATGAAACGCGAGAATGAAATAATAGGATAAAAAAGGACCAGAAAAATTTAGAATCAATAAAAATTGGCAGAGAATAAACAAATGATCAATAAATCAATAAACGCCGGAATCCCTTAAAATCAATCATTTAATAAATCAATCATTAAAGTTAATTTAAAACCAAATTGCTCCGACGTTACGATAATTGTTTTTTAGATGAATTTTTAGACTTTTTTTCTTAATTTTAAATTTCATCTTCGAATATTTTGTTTAAACGCAAAGTTTTCATCAAAAATTAGTACATTATTATTAAAAATACGTAATTCAATTTAATTAATCACGTGATTTGATTAAATTAATTCAAAAATTTTATTAAACCATAGGTTAGACGCTATTCGGAGACATCTATGAATATAAGACCAGGCTTGACGATTTTCTAAGCAAAATAATAGCTTTATTCTAGTTAATACTATATTAAAAATTTTTATTGCATTTTATAAGTGCACTTGAAAACAGAAAATCTACGGCTGCCAATCTTTCGGCAGCAACAACGAAATTGCAATCGAGCGCAGCTAATAAACAGTCGAGCCAATTAAGAGCATCGCTCAAGCTAGTTTCGTTTTTCAGGTCAATTTCGAAAGAGTACGCTTTATAGAAAAGTCCTTGTTTATCTGGATTCGCAGCTCCTTCTAGCCTGTTGTAAGCAAACAAAAAACAAATTAAGAACGTGAATGTACTACCAAAATATAGGGTGAAAAGATATCTAAAAAATTTAAAAAATGAATGAAAATATATAACAAAATAAAGGGTGGGCCAAAAAAAGGCTACATTCCGATTCAACAGGGCATAACTTCGGCTGATGTAAACATGAGACGTTAGAACTGGCAACATTAGATAGATAACAGTGTCTTCTTTCGAATCGTGTAAAAAATTTTGGCCAGCTGCCAGCGTTTCGTGCACTACGGCTATTTGTTTACACCTCACTTTGATATTGTTCTAACCTCAGAGTTTCCGCATTGTATCACATTACTGCGTATGTAGGAATCCTTTGTTGACCTGTTTGACAATAAATACCTTCACAAAAATTAGGTAGCACATTTTTTAAACCCCCAGAGTAGATACGCTTCCTACTGAGTGCAAAAATTTCAAGATATCGTGAAAATAGGATGCAAATTTATGGCACGACCAATGACGCTATTTGCCTTTAAACAATATTAAAGTAGGGTGTAAACTAATTGCTGTAGCGCTCGGAGCATTGATATCTGGCCAAACTTTTTTACACGATTCGAAAGAAGACACTTTTATCTATCTAATGTTGCCAGTTCTAACGTCTCATGTTCACATCAGCTGAAGTTATGACCTGTTGAATTGGAATGTAGCCTTTTTTTGGCCCACCCTGTATATATATATATATATATATATATATATATATATATATATATATATATATATATATATATATATATATATATATATATATATATATATATATATATATATATATATATATATATATATATATATATATATATATATATATATATATATATATAGGATATAGGCCCGTATCCATGGGGACGGGGGGGCTCCCCCCGAAATGGGAAAAATTTTTGTTCTGCCCAAGGGTCCCCCAAAAGGAAAAATGAAAAATTGGCGAAGTGGGCCTGAAATACCGCCAAAACAGGTTTTTAGCGTACTTTTGAGCTAGAAAACTCAAAATTTTCCGGCGCTTCGCGCCGGATTTATTGTTTATGTAAGGTTTTGTCTTCTAAACCGCTGAAAATCGCTCAAATTTGAGTTAGACATAGAGAGTAAGTCAATTTTTTCCTAACGCTTTGCGCCGGATTCATTGTTTAGCTATAGTTTTGCCTTCTAGCTCACTCAAAACAGCTCAAATTTGAGTTATGACATGGAAAACATGAAATTTTTCCTGCGCTTCGCGCCGTATTTATTGTTTATAATGGTTTTTTGTCTTCTGACCCGCTCAAAACCGCTCAAATTTGAACTTGATATGCAGAATATGTAATTTTTTTCGGCGCTTGGCGCCGAAATTATTCGTTATCTGTATTGTTTTTCTCTGTAAAGCACAATGATCAAGTATAAAGGCAAGAGATCAGAAATAATCCGTCGATTGAGTGATGAGAAATCAGCTTAAATGATAAATTTGCTGTATATCAATATGAACTAAAGTAAAAATTTTTTAATTTTTTTGTTGAAATTTTTCTTCACCGTTGTATATCTAACAACATCGCTTTGACCTTCCGATTTAATTTTCCAAAATTTTCGCGGTTTTTAATGAAAATAATAATAATCTGAATAAAATTAATAATAACAAATTTTAATGATATTAAAAACAATAAATTTTAATAATATTAATAATAAATCAATTATGATAATTGATCGACGCAGCTTTATGAGAAATGTCAAAAAAAAGGTATTTTCGCCATATCTGTGAATTTATTATTTTTTACTAATAGACCTTGTGGTGACCCCAGAATTGGGGTTAGTAGTAAACCACATCATATTGCAGTGCAGATCGTACAAGCACAGCAAGGGAGTTCTGAGGGTGAAAGTATAAAGTGCCTTTTTTGGTCCAACTATGGTAGGTACGCGTCAAAAAAGATAAAATTTCGGGGAAATCAAAAAAGTTGGAGCGAATTGAACAAAATATAGTCAAAACATGAGTGTAATGGCGCGAAGCGCCGAAAATTCGGCACTTTTGAGCAAATATGTAGATGAGTAAAAACGCTTAATTTTCTAAAATTTTTGGGAACTTTCGAAAAGTCGACAATTCCGGAGGGGTGAAAAAATTTTTAGGGGGTTAAAATTTTTCTGAGGGGGTCGAAACCCCGCAGATCATGTATGGCGCTTTTAGCATTAAAACATTGCAAGAAAATCGAACCACGCTTAAAGCACTTAGCGGAGATTTGGGCTGCAAAAAAAAATATGGGAATCGGAAAAAACTAAGAACAGCAAAAAAAATCAAAACATTAAAAAATTGAAAGAATGAGGATTAAAATAAGGAGAATTTTAGTGCTCGCCATGAAACTTGACGCTCTCTAATCGTCAGATTTATATTAGATGATGCGTCGCGAGCGCCGCGTTTCGTCTATAATTCGCTATCATCTCTTTTTTATTATTATAGGATATCTACATATCTGTATCATGCCGTTAATCTGGCGATGCGGACGGCCCAATTTAGCTACAAATAGCGCCAACAAGAAGGAAGCGCGCATGTGAATGCCGGAAGCGCGCACGTGCCTGAATGTAGAACGGCATTCACGTGCGCGCTTCCGGCATTCACATGCGCGCTTCTCTTGTTGGCGCTATTACAGCTAACTTGCACTGCCCGCATCGCCAGATTAACGGCATGATACAGATAAATATCCTGTAATAATAAAAAGGAGATGATAGCGCATTATAGATGAAACGCGGCGCTCGCGACGCATCTAATATAAATCTGATGATTATAGTGCGTCATGTTTCATGGCGAGCACTGTAACGACAAATTTTGCCAAAAAAAGCCCAATCAGAAATGACGAGGATGAAATGAACAAAATTAAATTAAATTAGTTTTAATCGAATGGAATCTGATAATAACCTTTTCAATCAATTTTTCTCCCTTGAAAGCTGTTACTAAATAAGCTTTATCGCCAAATTTTTGCAACAAATCGAAGCATCTGTGCCGCAATTTCGAACTAATCGATCCAACGTGAGCCAGTAGCCAGTTTAAAAAGTCGCTTAAACTGGCTCTTTGCCACCCTCTACAAATTAAAAAATTAAATATCGGTCATTTCAAAATTAAGATAGGAGAAAAGACGAATAAAATGAAGAATGGGAGATCGAAAGCGAAGTAATTAGGACAAAACGCATAAAAATATTAAGATTTAAAAAACTTAAATACGGATAAAAATTTTAACACATAAAATCAAGAATTCAGAGCCTTAAAAACTCTAGAAAATACACATAATAATAAAAAACCTCTACGTTGAATAAAAATTTATTAGTTTAAAATAAGTGAAAATTTTTGGCCAGCTGCCAGCGACTCAGGCGCTAAGGCGCTCTGTTTACACAGTGTTTTTAATCAAGTTGAAAGGCCTGAAGCTCGCGCCTTTTACATATTTGCCCTCACTTTTGATGACATTGTGTCGTGACCAGGAAAAATGACCTACTCTGGGATTTAAGCAACGTGCTTATAATTATTCTGAGAGAAGACATTGTCAAAAATTGACAAATGTCAGAGTGGGCATCCAGGCACGTAGCTGGCCGTCCTATTCTGGGGGGACCCAACACCAATTTTCGGGGGGACAAAGCCCAAAAATGGCACAGAATGACGTTTAACAAGTCCTATTTTTCCGTTTCTGGTTTTTTTACTGGAGGTGCGAACCACCCGATCCCTCCCCCTCCCCCCAGAGATACGTGCCTATGGGCATCTGACGTCTAATAAACACTGACGACACAAATGCATTTAAACCAACCACGGATTAGAAGTACAAGTGAGAATTGATTTAAATATTATCAGTCATTAGGAAAATAACTCAGAATAATCACTCAATCAATATCCAACCACACACGTAGGGAGCCTATGCAGGCATTGATTGATTTTTTAGGCAAAAAAACTGGCATTTTAAAAAGCTAAAAAATCGTTGTTCAATTTAAATTTATTCAATAAATAATCAAATTTTTGATTTAAATTGCAAAAATTTCTAAAATCAGACAAGTTATGATGAAAAATCGAAATGCAATTTTTTTCCTTGACCACCCAGTGTAAAATTTATCATTATGATAACGATATAAATACATTGATAGCTTTTGTTTTATTTACCTGGGAATTATGCGTTTAGAAGGTGTAGCACCAATGAATACGTCCTTCTTTTTAGTCAGTATTCTTTCTAAATGATCCAAAACTTCGCCGCACGCTATAGATACGCCTGGGAAATAAAGCAATGTAATAAGAGCAACCAGCTCTGAAATAAAAATGGTAAAAAAAAGTCAAAAAAAACAATTTTTTAGTTTTTTTAGATTTTTTTTTAAATTTTTTCAAAGTTTTGATTATCCTTTATAAATTTTTTGAAACTTTTTTCAATGCGTTTTTTTTTAATTCCGTTCTTTTGCATTTTATCTATTAATTTAATTTCTAATTTAAATCACTTCATTTTTAATTAATTTCGCGTTCCGCTATTCCCGACATTACGTCCAGCTGCCAATTGACGCTAAAAGTCAGTTAAGAGCTTAGCAGAGGAGTTAAATAATGCCAACCACAAAAAAGCAAGTCAATTCGGGCAATGAATGATGTTGCGATTTCTGATAGAAGACGGTAAAAAAACAATTTATTTATGTAAACTTATGCAGAAGAACTCAAAGAGCAAACGTTTGTTTACGGGTCGTGAGGGAGTAAAAAATCGATAAATAAAGTCAGCATATCAACTATATAAATTGTGAAACCTACATACATATGTGCCCATCGTAAACAAATCAGCAAATAATAATTAATAATTAAAATAATTAATAAATAATTGAATAATTAATAAATAATTAATAAATAATTGAATAATTAATAAATAATGAATAAATAATTGAATAATTAATAAATAATTAATAACAAATAGTTGATAAGCTAAGCTCACCTTCGCTGGCATCGCAACCATGAGACAATGAGAGGCTTTTCAAGAAATTCGCAAACAAGTTCATCAAAAACGTACTCACGACTTCATTGTCTTCTCTGAACGAAGATCAATGCAAAATAAACTGGGCCGAAATCATAAACATCCGAGACGCAAAGTTAAGCGAAGAATTAAATATCTATGCTATTAAATTAATTTAAAATGCTACTAATTGGTCGATTTTCCTAATATTTATTCTGAAAAAACATATAGTGCAGTCAAAATGGATTTGAAACGCCATTAAAACGCGGTTTTACCACGAAAAAGCGTTTTATAAGTTATTTTGAATGTTTTTGTCGTTTGAATAGCTAAAAATTGTGAATACTAAATTTGTTGTTTTGCATTTCTGGGATTTAAACATACCTGGGCTTAGCAGGGTTTGGGTGGTACGCACACGTACGTAATGAATAATTACGGCTACAGGATTACGCATGTCACTGACAAATATACATGCATCAAAACAACGATAATAAAAGTGAAATTCGGAAATTCTAAATTTGGAAATCTATTATGTATTCTATGTAGGGGTCGGACAAAAATCAATTCAGAAGGTAATCCAATAGATAAGTTAAAAATAACATTACTGAAAAAACTTATTTCTAAAAAAATCAATCCATTACTCCAATCCTCCATAAACAAACAAACAAACATAAACGAATGTGTAAATTTTGTGAATCTGTTCTATATTTTCACTTCCATCGTTTTCCCTCAAATTTTGCCTTTAATTTTAATTTATTTCGCACTTTGCGCCTTTTGAACTTTTCCTCGCTTTTTGCGCACTATTTTGCATTTGAACTTTTCGGCACTGTTTCTTTTACACTTCCTTTTATCCGAAATAGAGGCAAAACTAAGTGTCCGAGGCACACGTGGGCGTCGGGGGTTCGAGCGGGTAGAGGTATGCAGCCCCCAGAAGTCGAAATACTCCCTCCCCCAGAAATCTAAATACCCCCCCCAGAATTCAAGTTTTGAAAATTTTTTTGATTTTTTAGCGATTTTTTGATGCAATTGGATAGTGCTCGATGAGAAACGTCGAAAAAATGGTGTTTTTTCGCCATACGACCACTTTTAAGATCATTTTTTGACCTTTGGAAATTTTTTCAACCCCACCCCCTCCCCACCCCAGAATTTCGTTGCTGCCCGCCTATGGTCCGAGGGCAAAAGAATGCAAGAAATATAGGATCTGATTGAAGAAAAATGTTTGGGTAAAATTGAAGAAAGCTTCCCATGTTGCGCAACCATAGAAAATTTCAATTAATTTGTGCAAATGTATTAATTCACCGGAATGTTTTGTAAATAGCGTTAAAGATGGCGCATGCGGCTAATCTTTTATTGGGAGTCGAATATGACGCCATATTGCATAACTTTTTCGAATAATAATGCCGAGTTTTTCGAGCCCTGCGACGAGCCGTGCTTCAACGACCACTTCAATAATTCGTCGATGCATTTTGAGGAAAAATCGCGTAAAATAGCGTTATTTTCATCTTCGGCACCAGCCTGCACATTTATTTACACATTTACATTTTTATTCTATATTTAGTTTTTCGTCCACAACGTAAACAAATATGAGCCAGCATTTTTGCGACGTTTTGTTATATTCCTACCAGAAATTTAGCATCTTTTAAACCTTCAATTTGAAACTTGAATTTGCTTAAGCCGTAAACATGGGTGGCTGGCACCAAATCTCTAGGGGGGTGCAAAATTTTTTCAAAAGTCAAAAAATGGACTTAAAAATGGTGGTATGGCGAAAAACACCATTTTTCAACGTTTCTAATCGAGCACTATCTATTAGCATCGAAAAATCGCGAAAAAACAGAAAAAATTTCCAAAATTGAATCCCGGGGGTATTTCGCTTTTTTCGGTTTCTGGGGGAGGGTATTTTAGTTTCTGGGGGTGCATACCCCTATACCCCCACGCCCGGATATGGTCGTAAATCAAAAGTGACTTGCTAGTTGTCTAACAGATAAAGCTGCACCTCGCTTTTCCTCTCAAATTTAGACCTTTGAAGAGCATGGCGGAATAAGATTAAAAATGAAGAGTGAATATTATCGTGCACAAAAATATTGCTAACTTTACATGTGAATATTTGAATATTCATTAACCAAAAAACGCAACGGCTGCTCGATCAGTTTTCGGAAATAATGAAGAATTAAACTACAAAAGGTGCTTTTTTCAGACTGCCATAAATTTATCTTGGTCCACAAGACACTATTTAAGTAGGTATCAATTAAGCTTCAAAAAATCTCAGAACATAAAAATCGAGAAAAATTCATCTTATTTGTACAGTCTGCTTTAGAAAAAACCACTCTGTCCAGAGTTCCAGCAATTTTCCTTTCGACACTAATTATATATAAATATTTCAAACTCGATAAAAGGCAAAGTGATACTAAATTTTTAGGAACCGAGATTCTTTCCCGACTGAATAGTCCATAAATCACTATTTAATTAAGAACTAAAAACAACTGATGACCACCACAGGTGGGCAGCACCGAAATTCTGGGGAGGGTGGAAAAATCTTTAAAGGTCAAAAAATGGTCTCTAAAGTGGTCATATGGCAAAAAACGCCATTTTTCCACGTTTCTCATCGAGCACTATCAATGGCATCAAAAAATCACTAAAAAAATTCCAAAATTTGAATTCTGGAAGGTTATTTTGATTTCTGGGGGGGTATTTCAACTTCTGGGGGTGCATATCCTCCAACCCCCCACGCTTCTGTGTAATGACCACACACGAATAAGGGAAACGAGATATCAACCCAAAGTCAAAAAAAATTTTTCCCCCATCCTCCTTATCTGATTTTTAAAAAGCATTAAATTTGTTGGCCGTTTAAGTCTTCTTAGCTGTTTTTGGCCGAAAGTTAGAGGTCATTTACCTCAACCCCCTCTCCCAGACACGGCCGGGGACAATAACAATTTTCAAGCCGTTACTGTACATGTACAGCGTAGGAATTCTTGGGGGAGCAGGCCAACAAAAAACAACCAAAAGATCAATGAATAACATGTCCATAAATCAGCATGAAAAAACCCTGCTTCTTTAAAATACCTATCTATTTTAGGAAAGTCATTCCTTACTGATCCTGTAATTTTTCCTTTACCAAATAATTTGTTCTAAATATTTCAAAGC
Organism: Mermis nigrescens; assembly: GCA_036768485.1. Taxonomy (NCBI): domain Eukaryota; kingdom Metazoa; phylum Nematoda; class Enoplea; order Mermithida; family Mermithidae; genus Mermis; species Mermis nigrescens. The sequence goes on from JAVLUZ010000124.1 coordinate 680,931, forward strand.
TTTAGAAAAGGACAACACTGCCTGATAAAGATCAGAAGGAAAAACTGCAAAGTAGTATTAAATTTCAAATTTAATTTTTCTGACTGGATATTTCATAAATCACTATTTGATAAGAAACCAAGGCTACCAAAAGATGAATAAATAACCTGGCCATAAAAAACATGAAAAACAACTGGTTTATTAGAAACACCTATTTTATTTAGGAGAAAGTCATTCATACTGTTCCTGCAACTCTTCCTTAATCCAATAAAACGTTTTAAATATTTCTAACCCCGAGATAACTAACAGACTGCCTGATAGTGATAAGAAGTAAGGAACATTAAAGTAATATGAAATTTAAAGGAACCGTGATTCCTTTCTGACTAAATGTTTGATAAATCGTCATTTAGTTAGCAACTAAGGCTACCAAACGATTAATGAATAACCTGGCCATTAAAAGCATGAAAAACACAATGCTTATTTAAAACCTAATTAGGGTCATTACTTCCTGTTTTAGCAATTTGTCTTTACCCAGTATATAAATCGATACAAAAATTTCCAACTTAGAGAAAACGTAAAGACTGATAATTTTAAATATTTAAATTATTTAAATCTTGCTTATATATTTGAATATATGCTTTAGAAAAGAATCATTCCATCCCATTACTGCAATTTTCCATTATGTTTAAAAATATACAGCATCGTCAGAAACGCCAAAAAACGATATTTTTGACGCGGATTTACGTTTTTCAATCTTAAAAAAGCATTTTAAAATCCTCCCAGAATTCTCATGCCGTGCATGTATGATAGAAAGCAATACATTTGGATAAAAACAAAACTGCATACGCATAAAACATTCATCAGCATGATTAATTCAGCATTGTCGGCCATCGCAATACTCGAGAACCAATGAATAATTTGGGAAAATAGAGACGAAAATAATTCACGAGGCACCTATGTAAATTCGTACATAGTAATCTACATAAATAATAAGATATTAAGAATTGAGATAGCCGAAAAAACGTCATGAATTACATAAACCTGATTGTAAACAGCAACAGTGCAAAGGTGTGTTTAAACCGCGAAACAGAGCTCAAAGATAAAATGTATTTAGCTCAAGCTATTCGATAAATTTACAACAAACAGAGCGAAAATTTTAGGGAGAAAAGCGAAATTTTTGCAAAGAAAAATTTACAATATATACGTTTTATTTTTTATTTATTGCTTTTCTTTATCATTCATAATTTATTATTATTATTATTTATTATTATTATTATTATTATTATTATTATTATTATTATTATTATTATTATTATTATTACTATTATTATTATTATTATTATTATTATTATTATTATTATTATTATTATTATTATTATTATTATTATTATTATTATTATTATTATTATTATTATTATTATTATTAATTTTTTTATTAACACGTTATCTTTATTCATTTCATAGAAAAAAGTTTTTACAAAAAAATCTCTGAAGCAAGTAATTGATGAGTTTGAAATGTTCACCTCGTCGACATCGCAGGATAAATGAAGTAGTGTGGGAAAAATGCGTCGAAATAAGTTCAAGAAAGACATCTATAAAGAAAATCGTTTTTTATTATACGAAAAAGCAAAGCCGCAATGAATTAATTTTCTACTCTAGCGAATTCGTCATAACTAAATTGGGCTGCTTTGCCCAGGGCGAAAACTGTTATTGAATGAAGCGATTCGCACGCGGCTATTTTCATCGGCCTATCTCCAGCGCACGTTGCCAAAGAACAGAGTCGAGGCAAAAATTTTTCTAGACAAACATTTGTTATAAAATAATAGGACGAAAGATTGTTAATTAATTTATTATTATTAACTAATCAATAAAAATCATCAAATATTAAAATTATTAAGTAAAATTATGATTTATTAATTTAAAAAAACAAAATTTAGGCTAAGTTTGATAACGTTATACGGTAATTTTTAGCTTAGATAACAAAAATTTTATCACTTCGCTTTTCTAGACGCATATGGAAGTGCTCAAAAAAGTCAAAGTACCCGAGCACTTGAAGGCAAATTAGACAGCATTTCCATATATAATTTTTGCTCAATGCATTGCTGCATTATCTTATGCTTTTATGTTCTTTATATTTAATTAGATTTTTTTGAACGACATATTTTTTATTTCATATAATTTTACGTTATAATTCATTTGTTTTATAATAAATTTATATTATTTTACACGATGACGTTCTGTGCTTAGGCGAGTAAATCGTCAGCAAACCTTACATATGGATTTAGTTTCCAAATTTCAAGACGAGGCATACAACATGCAATATTGTACATAAGCTATGTAAAAGTAGACAAAAATAAAATGAAAATAATACAATAAATAATTAAATATTAAATTAACACATAATATTAATAGTGAAACCAATTCAAACCCTTTTACCTAATGGCCGAAAATTTTAATTTTACGAGACACCAGGGGCGGATTTAGGGGTGGCGGAAAGGGCGGCCGCCCCCCCCCATTGGCCCAAAATAGTGCGCAAAATTCAGCATTTTTGAGCAATTTTTAGCGATTTTCGGGTTAAAACGGCTAATTTTTCCGCCCAAGATCGGGTTCCGCCCCCCCCCTTAGGAAAATCCTAGATCCGCCACTGCGAGACACGAATGAGAAGCTGCTTTTTTATATTGTTTTTTATAGTATAAAAATATCATTTTAACTTCTAAGCCCTTAACATGCACATCAGAACATTGTAAGATAGTCATCAATACGAGCCCCATAAGAAGCAAATGCAAGCATAATACCAACACTTAATTACTTTAGAAATTGAACACTGACGGAGCAAAAATTTTTAGCGATAAAATTGGATAAAAAATGAAAATAGAAGTACAAATAAACCGACTAAAAAATAAATAAATGAAAGTAAATAAATATAGATAATATTGAAATTTATAATATATTTTATTAAATATTTTTCGTTAATAATAGTGACATCACACATTACGAATAAACTAAAATACGGAAATAGAATGAAAAATCCGGACATAAGATGCAACAGTAGCATTCCTGCTACCGACAACCTTGAAATTATAATGTATTTAGGATTTGAATACTCGGCGAAGCAAAAATTTTTAGACGATAACACATTTCGGAAAATCAAAAAACGGAAAAAGAAGTGAAAAAGCCGGACAAAAAAATAAAAAATGAAAAGTAGATAAATGTAGACAACCTCGAAATTCATAATGTATTTTTTATAAGAATATTTTTCGGTAATAATAGTGACGTCACGCATTTCCGGAAAAAATTTTAAAAAATTTGGCAACGTTTACAAGGAGCGCCTGACATAAGACGTGATAAGAAGAGAAAGTTAGGAAAACGGCAAGAAAAATCAAGAAAGAAGATTTAAAACAAATATTTTTTTATCGAAGAAAAGAAACAGCAAGCCAAACACGCACCAAGGCAAATATCCGGCTTTACGCTCGCAAAAGGGACGGAATAGGTAAGAACATCTTTATCATACGGTTTGCTATTGCAGGCAGCCAATGATTCGAAATTAACATTAACCAACGAATCGTTCATCTTAAAATTTTTATTAAAATTAAAACTAATTAAATAAATTAAATAAATTAAACAAATTGAGAAAAAGTATAAAATTGAAATTATTCAGCGTAAAACGACAATATAAATATAGTTTAAGAAACCCGATGTTCAAGTTGTAGCGAAATTACGACTGAATTCAGCGGCCGCGAATTTTCTGATTTTTTTGAGCAAAAAGCGCCAAAAAAGTTAGGGATCATCGTCATGCGAAATCGTTCATCTTCCGCATCCTGAAAACCCCTGATCAGATATTCCTATTTTTTAACAACAAACTGCTTTTTAGGCAATTTTCAGATGTTTTTTTGACATCTCACTTAAATCGGATCGAATTAATTAAGCAATGGTACATACTTATGTCGATATACGTCAAGTCTGAAACCACTTAATTACGGCATCGGGAAATTACAGCATTCAACCTGCTGTCGAAATATGCACACTACTCAGATACAATCTGCAGTCTGTTTCATATAAGCTTGGGCATACGTTTTAAACACTATCTCCGACAATAAGCTGAGATTGCAGCCGGTGGCGGATCCAGCATTTTCCTAAGGGGGGGGGGCGGTACCCCTCTAGGGGGGGGGCGGAACCCTGACTCGGGCGGAAAAATTAGCTGTTTTAACCCAAAAATCGCTAAAAATCGCTCAAAAATCCTCCATTTTGCGCACTATTTTGGGCCAATGGGGGCGGCCGCCCTGCCCCCTTAATCCGCCCTTAATTGCAGCTATAGGCTGAAAATGATGTAAAGTTATCGTCAGCTGTCGGCCTAAGACCGGCCCAAAATTATATGAAGCAAACTGTAATAGGAAGCAAATTTATCAATTTAAGCAACATTATATACGAATTGAATGTTCGCGTTTTGCAATGCTAACAACATGATATTTTGAAGCTAAAAAACCATTTAATTAATTATTTCAAAACTTGTTTTTTTAAAAAATTTAAACCGTATTGAACTGACGATTCGTAATATTTTAAATAGTACTATTTTATTGTTTTACCTCGCCTCCCATACGACCGATAAAAAGCAGAATACGGTATTTTAAATCCTGTTGGTGCCTGATTTCGGCGTCCTTATCGCTGAAACGTTCTTGTCTCATTTTCTTCAACCTTTCAGCTGCAGAACGCGCCTTCTTTTTCGACGACCATCTTTTCGCGCTGGACACCGTGTCCGAGCCTTGATCGACTGGCATAAAAAATTAGCTTAAGTTCCATTACCCCACAGCGTACATGTAACAGAGGGGTGGAATGATCCCCCTAACACGAATCGGACGTCCACCCCAGCCCTCCACCCTACAGAGCCTGAAATTTTAGATCCCCCATATTTTGGGAAAAGATCGAATTTTTGGCCATTTTTAGGCTTTTTTCGGCCGTTTTTGTCCAAAACTTGGAGGTCATTTACCCCCCCCCTTAAAAATGGCCGCCCTTAATTTCGAGCCGTTACATGTATGCCCCATAGAATGAGGATTAGAGGACGGGCATAAAACCAAAATTGTTTCCACATAATTTGCCTTTTTTAGGCATAAAATTTATGGATATGCGCAGGCCCTTAGCCGAGGGGCCAAGGCTGATAAAAGTTGCCCTCACCCGAAACCAAAGAAATTTATGTTTCTAACAAGAGTCCCCTAAAGGAGGAAATGACAAATTCTTGAAGTGCATAAAAGGTCGCCAAAGGATTTTTGCGTGCTTCTGAGTTAATGAACGTACAACATTCCGAAATGTTTATTTTTTGAAATTTTTCTTCTCCATTTTGTAGAGCTTGTTGAGAGCCGTTCAAAAAGACCCTGATGTATTACCAGTGGCGGATCTAGGATTAGCCTAAGGGGGGGGGGGGGCGGTACCCCTAAGGGGGGGGGGGCGAAACCCTGACTTGCGCGGAAAAATTAGCCGTTTTAACCCGAAAATCGCTAAAAATCGCTCAAAAATACTGCGCACTATTTTGGGCCTATGGGGGGGCGGCCGCCCGCCTCCCCCTAAATCCGCCCCTGTTTATTGCTACACCCCAATGCTTCACAAGATATACGACCTTTTAAATTTTAGTACCCCTAGAATAAAATCCCAGCTACGAGAGTGAACATGCATCAAAATCGCTTTACTTAAAAATGTCAGAATTTTAGAGCTCAATTTTTCGATGCGGCTTTAGCGTTAAAGGGAGCGGATTCACAAAACACTCAGCTGGAAAATTTGAGAATCTTTTATTGGTCATTTTCGGTTGGGCACATTTTTCGGCATGAAGGAGCAATTCATCTGATTAAAATCTGTTTATACCGCAACGAATCTAATTTTTTCAAAAAAAAATCGAGTAGCCCTTTTTAGATCATAAAAATCAAGAAAAACTGTTCCATTTATAAAAATCTAAAAAGTAAATATAAGTTATACAAAGAAACAAAAGTGTTCAATTTGAAAAAGCATGGGGTCTCAAGCATGACATGTACAGCATGGGAATTCTGACGCAGGGTCAAGCCCGGAAAAATTTTAAAAAATGCCTTTTTTGGGCTAAAAAACGAAGGATACACATAAAAAATACTGTTTTTTGACGCCTCATACAATGATTGTCCGTTCTAGAACATAAAAATGTAAAAATTCTGAAAAAAATTGAGTAAATTGAACAAAAAATATAGTCACAAAAGGAGTATATAGCGCGAGGCGCCAAAATATCAAGATTTTTTAGTCAAAAATGAGCTAAAAACGCTTAAAAGGCACATTTTTAGCAACTTTGATCGACTTTTACGAAAAATCGACGACTCTGGGGGTCGTAGCCATTTAGGGGGGGTCAGTTACCATTCTGGGAGAGGGTCGAAAATCCCACACCCCTTAGGAACACGGCTGGTGAGAAGTTATCCACGATCTACGTAAGTAAGATCTCTATCGATTAGAATATATGTAAGTGCAAGCTAAGTCTCTTAATAAATTCAAATAAAAATGTAAACTAAATTGAGCTCAGCCAGAGTCAATCCTTTGCGCACCAAATCATATCATGGAAAGACGCATCAAGAAAGTCGATAAAAAATCATATAACGAAATCAGCTTACTGAAATAGCTCTGTTCGTTAAGATTTTTATATGTAGAACACGATAAGCAAATGATAATTGCTTCATTGAAAAAAATGAGAGATGCGATCATACCTGGGCGTGAGGAGTTTGGGGGTACGCGCCCAGCCCCCCTCACCCAGAAACCAAAATACCCCCACCCAGAAAAATACCCCCATAGTCCAATTTTTGAAAATTTTCATGTTTTTTATGCCAATGGGCCAATGGATAGAGCTCGATGAGAAACGTTGAGAAATTGTTTTTTTTTCGCCATACCACCATCTTTAAAGCCATTTTCAGCCTTGAAAAATATGGCACCCCCCAGAACTTTAATGCCGTCCACCTTAGACGCGATGCGAATCGAATATACAAACTTACATCCAATGCGCATAAAATTTGCAGACGGACGGTGACAAAATGAAATGCTCAAAGTTTTTATAAATGTTGAGACTAAATTTTACAATTCAAGGCGCGGTTGAGTACTTTTCATGTATTTTAGAATAATTAAGAACCCGCTACAGAAACAGTTTCAACTATACAATGAAAAAATATTCTACAAAAAATAAGATATAAATAAAAAAGTAAAATGAAGCAAAAAGCGCAAGAAAACAAAATACATACGCGATTGAAAATAATCGAATTAACTTGAAGTTCTTTGCTTTACTTCTTTCCTAACTATCAATACAGCAGCTGAAAACATTTTAGTCAGTGGCGGATCCAGGATTTTCCTACGGAATGGGGAGGGGTCGGTACCCCTATGGGGGCGGAACCCTGACTTTGGCGGAAAAATTAGCTGTTTTAACCCGAGAATCGCTAAAAATCGCTCAGAAATCCTTAATTTTGCGCACTATTTTGGGCCAACCGCCCCCCCCGCCCCCCATATAAATCCGCTCCTGATTTTAGTCATTTTAGTGCGCTACTATATTCAGAAAAATAGCCGGAACCGGAATTTAAAAATTTGTAGAAAACTGGGCGATTTTAAGCAGCTCTGCAAAAAAATACTGAATTTTTCTGGCTGCTAATTGCTACTGCTGGAAATAAATGCGTACGTCTAAATCAATCTACAACGCAATCAAATTTCTAATTTAAACAATTTGTTGGAAAAATAGTCATTTATTTTTATTTTCATAATGACGAGTGCGACAGTTTTTCTCAATATGGTTTTAATGCGTTTGATAAGCGTAGATCACGAAAAAATTGTGAACTGCGTGCGTCCATCAAGAAAGACATATTTTAAGTTTAGAGAACTAAAAGACGTAATTAGTAAACACTGCTGCTCCGCTCCGTCCCGAACAAATACAACAGAGGGGACGGGGGACCCCCACCCAAAGTTGGCCGTCCTCCAATCACCCCAAACCAAGAAAATTTTAAACATCCCCCTCGATGTTTGGCAAAAAAATTTTGGCCGTTTTTAGGTGTGACGTTTTTCGCCAAAAAAATGGGGGTTGCTACCCCTCCCCCTAAAAAAGGCCAGGTACCGCGCCCAGAATTTCGAGCCGTTACACTAATGCACGTACAGTGCTCGCCATGAAACATGACGCACTATAATCGTCAGATTTATATTAGATGATGTCGCTAGCGCCGCGTTTCGTCTATAATCCGCTATCATCTCTTTTATTATTATAGGATATTTATCTGTATCATGCCAGTATCTGGCGATGCGGACGGCGCAATTTAGCTATTAATAGCGACAACAAGAAGGAAGCGCGCATGTGAATGCTGGAAGCGCGCACGTGCCTGAATATAGAACGACATTCACGTGCGCGCACTCGCCTGAATATAGAACGGCATTCACGTGCGCGCTTCCGGCATTCACGTGCGCGCTTCCCTCTTGGTGGCGCAATTGATGGCTAAATTGTGCTGTCCGCATCGCCAGAATAATGGCATGATACAGATAAATATCATGTAATAATAAAAAAGATATGATAGCGCATTATAGACGGAACGCGGCGCTTGTGACGCATCATCTAATATAAATCTGATGATTATATTGCGTCATGTTTCATGGCGAGCACAGTATATACACTGTACATATGTACGTTCCTAAGAGTAAATGCTTTACGACGCATAACATACATTGTGAAGAGTCTCCTCCACGGAAATATTGCTCCAGACTGGGCGCTATTCGACTGTACATCACTTGAAACTTTTCCAATGGTAAACAAGTATGCCACGTTTCCAGTGCATCGAGAGTGGTTTCAGCTAATGGAGCATAGGTTAAGCCGAGCCTTTAGCGCAGACTAAATAACGAGCAGGTACCAGACGCGAAAAACAAAGGAATTTTGCGGAATAGAGCCAAAAATATTTCTAAACTGCCTTTTTTCGACTTAAATACTGCGAATACGTGCTAAAAAATCATTTTTTTGGCGTTTCTGACGATGCTCCATCTTTCCAGAACATAAAAACGTATAAAAAAGGAAAAAATTTAAAAAATTGAATTAATTGAATGAAACATAGTCAAAAATTGAGTATCGTGTGATGCGAATCCCCAAAAAAAATTTGACACTTTCGATCAAGCAGATATGTATGTATACAGGTCTAAAAACGATCTCTAAAACAGTATCTTTTCCAAGATTTTTAGGAAAGTCGCGAATTCTGGATGGGTTTAAAAATTTCTGAAGGTTAAATTCTAGAGAGGGTGAAAATCTTCCAAACACCACCCCCACCACCCCTCTAACCACCCACCCCTACCCCAAAGATCATACAGGGTAAGTAATGTATCCAGGCACGTAGCTGGCCGTCCTATTTGGGGGTCCAACACCAATTTTGAGGGACTAAGCCCAAAAAGGCCAAAAATAGCACAAATTAACGTTTAACAAGTCCTACTTTTCCGATTTTTCTGAATTTTAGGGGTCAAAACACCCCCCATTCCCCCAGAGATACGTGCCTGAACGCATCTAACGTTATGTACGCGTATTTATTATAGGTCTAACATTATAGCCAATAAGAGTAAAACTTGCACAAAAAGTATTGAAACAGCAAGCTTACAGCTTATAAAAAGACGCCCGACAATTGAATTTTTCGGCTACAACCTTCAAAAAAGTAAAACGCTTTTTTTATGATTTTTTCCACATGTTGTAGCTAGCGTAACCAGGCTCAAGGGATCCTCGTATATTAACTTATAAGACGAATATGAAATTTGTTATAAAACGTGTGATTTCAGCCAGCATTCAGTAGCTCAATTTACGCTATTTCATTGAAAATTTCATGTAAAAGACACAAAGACTAAAAAACAAATTTCACCTTTCGAAGTCTTAAACGACAGTTCATAAAAAATTACCAAAACAAAATAAAATTTATTGTGCGCAAATCATAATATAATTTATATTTAATATTATTTACTCAATAAGCTAACCAGAATTGAATTAATCAATTAGCATATGTACGTATAGTCCAATCAGCAAGTAGAGAAACGATGTTTACAAAACCATGCATCAAGCAACAGCATACATGTACATACATACAGTGGCGGATCCTGGATTTTCCTAAGGGGGGGGCGGTACCCCTAAGGAGGGGGCGGAATCCTGACTTGGGCGGAAAAATTTTAGCCGCTTTAATCCGAAAATCGCTCAAAAATCCTAAATTTTGCGCACTATTTTTGGCCACGGGGGGGCGGCCGCTCCCCCCGCCCCCCCCCCTTAATTCAGACGCACTTACATGATATGAGGAGGCGGTTCAGGGGAGGGTTTCAGTCCAATCCAGCGTTGAAAATTTTCTAATACCAATTCACGATTTTTCGAAAAGGAATCGTAGAAAAAAATGCATTTTAGGCTTCAAATTTTCGGCGCTTCACCCGTATTCCAATTCATTCGGATATTTTCGAATTTTTTTGAAATTGTGTTTCCGTCCTAAACACGTTTTTGACGCTTATTCACCGCAATTAAGCCTAAAAGGCAACTTGAAAAATTTGGGGTTCCAGCCCCCCCCCCCCCCAGATTTCCCATGCTGTGCAGTCCGGATGCAACAAATTTGGGGTCCTTCAAGATTTCAGCCAGCGAATCGACAAGATCAGCGGCCATAAAAGAAGGAATATGCAAGATCATTTGCAAGCAACTGATCAGCAAATCGTCCTTGTAAAGATTCATTCGTTCGATGACCTGCAATCCTCCGCATACTGTATTAACTTTACGCGCTTTGATATTTGTTATAAATCGCAAAAGTAATTTATGCAATTTTTTAAAGTAATTTTATTTTTTATAATTTCTTAATATATTTTTTTGATTTTGCGTTCAAATTAATATTGGAATGATTTGTACGTTAATCCGATAAGCACGTGCTCAGCAGGCACGTAGCTGTGGGGGCGAATGGGGGGGTCTGGAAACCCCAAAATTAAAAAAACCGGAAAAATAGGACTTCTTCTAAACGTTATTTTGTACTATTTTGGGTTTAGAAGCCCCCCAACATTGGTGTTGGTCCCCCAAAATAGGAGGGCCAGCTACGTGCCTGGTGCTCAGGTCAGCAATATTATTCTGAGTTCTTATTGTTATTATAAATTGTGTGGATGAACGTTGCGAGTGGTAAAAATTAAAAATTAAACTTAATTTACGTGCGAGAAAAAGGTGAGAAAATCGTCATCCTATAAATATAAATCTGACCAACATAATGAAAGACCAAAGGACCTTACAGAATCGAAATAAAATATAAAATGAAGTATAAAGTATAAAAAAGATAAATTATCAAATATAAAATCAAAATGAAAAAATAATATGCAAAATAAATTTTAAAGTAATCTTTAAAAAATAATCCTCGCGAAATCGAAATCAAAACCTTATATAATCAAAATCAAAACTTCGCAAAATCCAAAGTATTTAATTAAACTCTTAAAATTTTCATTTTTCTCAAGAATTATATTAATTAAATAAAACGGAAAATTAGAATTTTTTTTACTTTTACAAAAAAAGTCAAAAATTGAATCAATAATTCATTTCTTGAATCAAAAAATCAGACCGTGGGTCGTGTTTTTGAAATAAGCGGAAATTGGGTACGAATTCCAAGCGTTTTACCATTAAAATTAAGCCGTCATATTCAATCATCAGAATGTATATAATAGCATCATTTTTCTGAGATTGAGATTCAATAGATAGAATAAGCCGGAAGGCCAGTACATTGTCGTATATTTAGCCCAAAAAAAGATTAGGCACAGATCGTGTTGTGAAAATTATGCACCTTGAGAATAAGTGGTGCAAATATTCCGCGTTTCAACAATTTTTATTTCAAAATATTGCGGAAAAACATTATTGCTATCAATTAAATGCACGACTATCACGCGTGATCTTTGAGGGATTTCATCCCCCTAGCAGAATTCCCCATGCTCTGAAAGTCTGACGACTACCAATAATTAATTAGAAATTTAACGCAGTTTGATCGCGTTTTCGATTCACTGCAGAAAATATAACTTTAACATCATTCTTGGTAGGATATCGGAAAAATGTGTTACAAATTAGTCCCTAATTAGTTTAGACCATACATGATCTTGGAGGGGATTTGGAGGTGGCCCCCGGTAAAACTTTCGAACCCCGCCCCCCCCGCAAAAAATTTTTCTCCTAGCCCCCCCCAGAATTGGCGATTTTTTGAAGTTCCCAAAGATTTTCTAAAAATTCGTCCATTTGCTCAAAAGTGTCAAATTTTTCGGCGCTCCGCGCCATTATACTCACGTTTTGACTAAATTTTGTCCAATTTGTTCGGACTTTTTGATTTTTTTCGAAATGTTTTTTGGTTCTTATGCGCTAGAAAGATAGAGCATCGTCGACGCAAACGCTAAAAAACGATGTTTTCGACGCGCGGTACCTACCATTTTTGAACACAAAAAATGCAATTTATGATTTCAGCCCCCCCCAGAATTCCCATGCTGTACACGTATGGTCAAGACCGTCTTAAAATAGAGCAGTTCAACAAAGCAAGGACAAACAAAAAAAGCAGGAACCCAATGAATAATTCACCTGAACGACAAATTTCCGTAGCAAAATGGAAAAATCGCCCGATAAATGATCGTCAGTAAAGAAACTTTCTTTGATAGCTCTCCGCAATACTGATCCGATTAATTTATAAAAGCCAGCTACAGTAGGATACCTGAGGGCACAATGGGTCATATGCGTGACTAATGAATATTGTACTAAACTTTCAGTCAAGGGCGGATTTATGGGGGTGAGGAGGGGCGGCCGTCCTACCACACCTGGGCGTTGGGGGTCGGGGGGTTAATTGGGGGGGGGAGGGTTTGGGGGGTTTGAGAGGGGGGTTTAGGTGGTGGGGGTATATATGCATCCCCCCAAGAAGCCAAAATACCCCTCCTCCAGAAATCAAAATACCCACCAGAATTCAATTTTTGAAAATTTTTTCGTTTTTTTCGCAATTTTTTTTTGATGCCAATGAATAGTGCTCAATGAGATACGTCGAAAAATAGTGTTTTTTCGCCATACCACCACTATTAAGGCAATTTTTTGACCTTTGAAAAATCTTGCAACCCCCCAGAATTTTCTTGCTGCCCACGTATGCGTCCTACCCCCATTGGCTAGGTAATTTGTAATTAGAAAAATTTACAGGCAATAAAGAAATTAAAAAATAAAAAACAAAGTTTAGGTAATAAAAAATGGATAGGTAATTTGGCAATGATTTCGGCCGCCAGCGCACATAATTTCTGAAATTTTTCCACACGTACTTATTTATGACATTTAGGAATTTACTTTCCTACGACCTGGAAGCCATGTTTTGCTCATAAAACATGTATGTAGGTTTCAAAACGATTTCAGCCGCAGAAACACCTTTTTCTGCACGAATTTCTCGTACTCTCAATCAAAAATTTTCGATTTTTCGCTTCAGGTGCTAAATTAAAAAGTAAATCAAGCTTCTAAAAAGTCCTTCCGCCTCAATTACTTAAATTTTCCGGCGATTGACGCCGGATTTTCGCTAAATCTAAAGAAATGAAATGAGTTTTTCTCACGATTTTGTCACAAATTTTTACAAAAAAATGTTGAATCAAGTGACTTTAAATAAAGGTACAGTGCTCGCAATGAAACATGACGCACTAATCGTCAGATTTATATTAGATGATGCGTCGCGAGAGCCGCGTTTCGTCTATAATGAGCTATCATCTCTTTTTTATTATTATACGATATTTATCTAAATCATGCCGTTGATCTAGCGATGCGGAGGGCGCAATTTAGCTATTAATAGCGCCAACAAGAAGGAAGCGCGCACGTGAATGCCGGCAGCGCGCACGTGAAAGCCGAAGCGCACACGTAATTCACGTGCGCGCTTCCTTCTTGTTGACGCTATTAATAGCTAAATAACGCCGTCCGCATCGCCAGATTAAAGGCATGATACAGATGAATATCCTATAATATTAAAAAAGAACTGATAGCGCATTATAGACGAAATGCGGCGCTCGCGACGCATCATCTAATATGAATCTGACGATTATAGAGCGTCATGTTTCATAGGCGAGCACTGTAGACAATGCAATATGTCGAAAAACGCTGTTTCGCTCGTATTCAAAATGCAAATCTTCGCATCTATTTTCGATTGTTTTTTTAAAGCTGGGGTACCGTTGCCACCTCCCCCTAGGATAATCCTAGATCCGCCATTGCTTCCTGAATGCTCATCAAAAATTGAGTCGCTGACCCGGTGACGCCCCCAAAAAAATGAAGAAAGGGAATAATTGGGGTGAGCGTAAAGCAAAAAAATTACCGCCGAAATAGATAAACAGGAAAAGAGACAAAATAGCAGTAGGAATGCTTCGGAACATTAGGTGCGCAAGGTCAAAATTTCGAGGGGCGAAAACTAAAAAGTGCCAGATAGCCGTGTGTTTCGTAAAAATGGTTCTATAGTCGTTTTGTGGTAAGAAAATTAGCTATATAGCTTTTTTGGTCTCAGAAAACTAGCTATATAGAAGCCTTTTTGGATTCACAAACATGCTTTTCTTTAATGGTTTATTATTATTATTATTATTATTATTATTATTATTATTATTATTATTATTATTATTATTATTATTATTATTATTATTATTATTATTATTATTATTATTATTATTATTATTATATATTATTATTATTATTATTATTATTATTATTATTATTATTATTATTATTATTATTATTATTATTATTATTATTATTATTATTATTATCAATCATTATCATTATCATCATCATTATCATCATCATCATCATCATCATCATCATCATCATCATCATCATCATCATCATCATCATCATCATCATCATCATCATCATCATCATCATCATCATCATCATCATCATCATCATCATCATCATCATCATCATCATCATCATCATCATCATCATCATCATCATCATCATCATCATCATCATCATCATCATCATCATCATCATCATCATCATCATCATCATCATCATCATCATCATCATCATCATCATCATCATCATCATCATCATCATCATCATCATCATCATCATCATCATCATCATCATCATCATCATCATCATCATCATCATCATCATCATCATCATCATCATCATCATCATCATCATCATCATCATCATCATCATCATCATCATCATCATCATCATCATCATCATCATCATCATCATCATCATCATCATCATCATCATCATCATCATCATCATCATCATCATCATCATCATCATCATCATCATCATCATCATCATCATCATCATCATCATCATCATCATCATCATCATCATCATCATCATCATCATCATCATCATCATCATCATCATCATCATCATCATCATCATCATCATCATCATCATCATCATCATCATCATCATCATCATCATCATCATCATCATCATCATCATCATCATCATCATCATCATCATCATCATCATCATCATCATCATCATCATCATCATCATCATTATTATTATTATTATTATTATTATTATTATTATTATTATTATTATTATTATTATTATTATTATTATTATTATAGCTACCACCACAAAAACTATAAAAAGTTGATTACTTAATCGATGGCCATACACGTAAAACGGTTTAAAATTTTAAAAAGGAAGGAAGTCGATCATACATATTAGCGGGAGAGAGATAAATAACATGTTATTCCTCATCAAATGGGCAAAAACAGCAACTTCATAAGTAAAACATAAAGAAAGCCGACATCAAACAAGTAATTTATCGAAACTGGGTCATATTAAAAGATTTAATTACATAAATCGCATGATAGTACCCAGAATAAACTAATGATGAGAATAATAATGAGAAGAAAGAGAAAAGGTACGACGAGTAAACAAACAGACTTACTTTAAAGAGAATTCTACCAACGCAAATACGATGGGTTGGACCCATTTAAGCATATGATCAAATTGAACCTCGGCAAAGATATCGCTTAAAACATGATAGAATAAGAAAATAACATAATTGATGCAAAACGTGCGTACACGCGTAATCATACATGTAACGGGAAGGTGGGGATCCCCCATCCAAAGTTTAACGTCCCCCACCCCCCAAACTCAAAAAATTTTCGTCCCCCCCACGATTTTTTGAAAAAATGCGTTTCCTGCCCATTTTTAGGTCTTTTTTGGTCAAAAACTGGAGGTCTTCCCCCCCTCTCCTAAAAATGGCCGGGGGACCCCCGCCCTAAATTTCGAGCCGTTACATGTTTGCGCCTTAATGTATTGAAATTTAGGCTGAATTGCGTGGGCAGCCAGCCGATTATTTTTCCGCGGAGAGGACATGCGCGGTGGTATATTCTTTTTGTTCAAAAACATCAGAAAATCACATCAAAAGCGTATATTTTGCCCAAAAAGTCGGGGAAGTAGGGGAAAAAATTAAAGTCCTGAATCAAATTTTAAGGGGCAGTTTTACGTCTTAAACAAGATAGTCAGCCATTTTTAGGAGAGTGGAGTGGGGTAAGTGAACTCCAATTTTGGACTGAAAATGGTAGAAACAAAACCTTAAAAATGATTTTTTAACACCGGTACTTTTTTGCTGAAAAATCACAATCAACAAATCGCAAAAAAACAGTTCAAAAAATTTTGAAAATTTAATCCTGATGGTCCCTGGAATCCTGGCAGGATTTTTGCAACCTTGGGAGCCCAGAGTCCGCATCCCAGGCCCATGCGTGCTCATAATGCAAGAATGCTTGTTAGTAGCTAGCTAACCAGTTTACACTATCGCAGAATAAAGATAGCGAAGTTATACATAGTTTCATGTCATGAACCTGTAGTTTTCATGTTCTGAAAAGAAAAAATATGAAAATCCAAAGAAAGCATTAAAAAGTATTAAACTATTGAAAAAGTATTGAATAAATTTTATTGCTAAATGGTATGAAAAATTGATTAAAGATCATATGCAAAGTCGATCGTAATTCTTATTATAATTTTAAAAACAAATTAAATGCAAACAAATAAAAATAGGCAGGTCGCTGAGTAAGCCGTGCCTATATTTAAGCAACTATAACAGTAAAAACTAAGTCAAAAATTAGTTTAGTATTAAACTAGGGATTGAAACAAAGATCCTAACGAAAATCAAATAGCATATTGAAATTTAAATTTAGACCAATGAAAGTGCGCATTCATACATGTAACCAGTGGCGGATCCAGGATTTTCCTAAGGGGGCGGAATCCCTAAGGAGGGGGCGTAACCCTGACTTGGGCGGAAAAATTAGCCATATAACCCGAAAATCGCTAAAAATCGCTCAAAAATCCTTAATTTTGCGCACTATTTTGGGTCAATGGGGCCGCCCCCCCGCCCCCCCCCTAAATCCGCCCCTGCATGTAACAGGAGGATGTAGGTCACTCCCACCCAAACTTGGACGTCACCCTATGTATCACTACCAAAGCCAGAAATTTTTTGAATCCCCCTGCCAATTTTTTGAAAAAAAATCGATTTTTTGGCCATTTTTAGGCGTTTTTTGGCCGTTTTTGACCAAAAATTTGAGGTAATTTACTCCCCCTGAAAAAGGCCGGGTTCCTCCCCTCCGAATTTCGAGCCGTTACATGTATGGTGCAATTATTTTATTTAACTTACGAGCAAAAGTCAACGATGTTTACAAAAACGCAAAAATCGTTCTGTTTGCTGGAATTCGATTTAAATCCATCCGTTGGCTGATTATCAATTTCATCATCCTTTTAAAAATAAGATTTAGCAGTTATACTGAAAAAATGCTCCAAATTACAGTAGGCATACGTCCAAATAGAATTTTTCCGATTCGAAGTCCAATTTGCGCAACGAATGCAAGACGACCTGCATCATGCTTTCGAATAATTGTTCCGGAATAACGGCAAGATATTGGCTATTTATCTGAAAAATGTTCCAAATTATTGAAGGCATAGTTTCCCAAAATAGAAAATTCAGGGAGGGGGTGAAATCCAAAAATTTGGGACTGCTTAATTTAGAGTTCCAGCCTTTTTTTGTAGGTCGAATATGAAAAATACAGTTCTTGTCACGGAAATTGCAAACGCAGTGCTGCTGTGATCTATTACGATTGACCAACTACAGTAGAACATAAGCGCTTCTACCGTAGCCACGCGTATTCGGTCATAGTAAGATTGTGTTCGGCCTTAGTAGATCACAGCTAGCATATTGCGCTATTTGTCACACAAATGGGAAAAAAATTTCTCAATCTGCTTTGATTTTTGCACACGTGCGTCTCAAAAGTGTGTGCATGCTGCAGGTACAGTCCGAGAAAAAAG
This sequence comes from Mermis nigrescens, assembly GCA_036768485.1. Lineage (NCBI taxonomy): Eukaryota > Metazoa > Nematoda > Enoplea > Mermithida > Mermithidae > Mermis > Mermis nigrescens. Next base: position 699,178 of record JAVLUZ010000124.1, read on the forward strand.
GTAAAAATAGATTGGAATTTTCGTGCATATCATTATAATTCTCGTTTTCCCCATTAGAATCTCATCTAACAGATAATGGGCATAAAAATGGAAGAAAATAGTATTTCCTGTGTGCGGTCGATTGCACATTGCTCTGCCGCAAAAGAGCGTTTTAAAACTGATTTCAGGCTGAGAGCGTTCTGCGTGTTAAAACAAATTCATAGCCAATGAAGAGCAAAAGATTCAAAAAAAATATAGGCCCAAAATCTCTTTTGGCATTAGTTATATGATTTTAAAAAGCGCATCTTTTTTGACTGAATCAAAATTAGAAATAAAATCAAATTGCTCTTATCTTTTGGAGGGAAAGGTTTTTTAAAAGGCATTTTCATTCTTCTACAAACCATATTTTTCACTATTATATTGCAAAATTTGGAAGAGAGAATGAATAGTGACTGTAAGGTCTAAGCTAGATAGAAAATTTAACAAAATAGTATAATGCAGATGACAAGTACTTTTGCAAATTAATTGTACATCATCCTTAGTAGACAGTGGCGGATCCAGGATTTTCCTAAGGGGGGGGGGGCGGAACCCTGACTTGGGTGAAAAATTAGCTGTTTTAGGCCAAAAATCGCTCGAAAATCCTTAATTTTGCACACTATTTTAGGCGAATGGGTGGGCGGCCCCCCTAAATCCGCCCCTGTTAGTAGATCAAGGATAGTAGAATGAGATGACCTTCTGAATGCGTATTAATACAAACATACAGTATGCTTGTCTTTTTCTTTAACAAATCGGAGAGTAATACGACCACACCGTTATTTCTTACAATGATGACCGTTTTACCCGAGTTGTAGATTTAACGCGTGCCGCATGCAGCGTGGAAGGTTCCCTGTGCGCCTAACTACGTGCTTTGTGCCTGCTGTATGCAGCGTACATAAATCGGAAAGATAAAAATAGCAAGGCTGGCCGTTCTTTTGACACAGGGATAGAAGAACGAAAAAATTGAACTAAATAAGCGTCTGAAGTGATTGGATAAAATAATTATACTTTTATTACATAATTTTATATTAATATTTACATAATGATACAATTAGTAATATTAGAGGGAACTGAGATGGAATACGACTAGACAGGAATTTGAAAATTGATATTTAAAATTAATTTTAAAATGAATGAATCAATTAATTAATCATAAATCTTGATTCGATTCTTTTATAGTGCTGAAAAGAATCATAAAATTGCTCATATGTCATACCAGCACAGCATGGGGATTCTGGAGGGATAAAACCTAAAAAATTTTGTATTAAAAACACCGTTGATGCTCCTTTCTTCTGGCCACAAATGGCCATGGGGGATTGTGACCCCAGAAGTTGAAATACATACCCTGCAAATTACTGTAGACCCTAGAATTCTATTTTTAGCTATATTTTTGGCGATTTACCTTATTCTAACCCTCTAGAATTTAGGTGCTGCATATTAAAAATTTTTGTTACATAAAATAAACTAAATAATAAATATTGTTATGCCTTTAAACTACAAAATTGATAAAAAAATTCCTCATTATCCGCTTTCAAAAATATTTTGTATCATCGCTTTTTCATTTATTTATGATATATACATTAATAATATATTCAGTTCAGAAGTGAAATACATCACATAGTGTCTGTCTCCTCAGGCGCATAGAGTTCAAAAAATATTGCTCGTTCTATTATTTTGACAAATTTTATTCTGACCAGCCAGCTTTCTTCGTAATTCTCTTGTTCAATTAAAGTACTTATATATGCGTATCTACCATTTTGTATTTATTCTATTCAGCGGACATGCGCCTACACACACATGTAATATAGGGAAGGCTTGAAAACAAAAACAAATTTTTACCTCCTGATATTTTGATACACAAGCTCACAAAGATTTTGCTCGCGTTCCCTGGGTCTATATGATTTTTAAATCTTTTGCTCTTCATCTGCGATGAATTTGTTTTAAAACGCTGAACGTTCTCAGCCTGAAATTAATTTAAAATGCCCTTTTACGGCAAAGCAATATGCGATTGATCGCACACAGGAAATACTATTTTCTTTCATTTTTACGCCTATTATCTCTTAGATGAGATTCCAATGGAGGAAACGAGAATTATAATGATATGCAACGAAAATTCCAATCTATTTTTACCTTTTTTCTCGACTGGACATGCAGCATGCACACACTTTTGAGATGCACGCATGCAAAAAATCAAAGCAGATTGAGAAAATTTGTTTCCGTTTGTGTGACAAATAACAATATGTTAGCTACGATCTACTAAGGCGAACACCAATCTTACTATGGCCAAACACGCATGGCTACGGTAGAAGCGCTTACGTTCTACTGTAGTTGGTCAATCGTAATAGATCACAGCGGCACTGCGTTTGCAATTTCCGTGACAAGAACTGTAGCTAAAACACCGTATGTAACATGTTTTAAAGTGAACAACTGCATTTTAAACAAGTATTTGTCCAATTCTGAATAGTTTCGTCACTCTTGTAAGTCATTCAGCGGAAACTTTTGACTTTTCAGAACAGAAATGTACTAGTCGGCGCAAAGCACCCAAAAATATTTTAACATATTAGCTGCTTTTTCACCCAAAAATCATGCAGAAAATGTTTAATAGCTCAAAATCGTCTGACAGTGATGCGAGTCTCGGACCCTAAGCGGGAGGGGGGTAATACCCCCATTCCCACCCCCCCCTAATGGAGATGTGTGATTGAAGGAGTTGTGTAAGCAATAATTTTGGAGGTGGGGCTGTGATAAAACAATCTTACAGGCTGCGTAAGGACGAAACGGTTGACTTTGAAGCAAACTCGATAAACCCATAAATGTCGTGTTTTTAATATACAAAGTGAAAACATTATATTGACGTAGTGTAAATTTACTGCGATATTTCAATTAAATTTATTTTTACTTTTTATTATTCATTTGATTTATTTTTCAAAGCACAATTTTTTAATCATTTTTTATGATATTTGCAGATTTCCACCAGAAATAAGTCATAAAGCTGCAAGATTGATCGCATCGATCCTAGGAACTCGCGTAATAATAATCATTTCGTGGCTTTTAGTCGAAAATCAGGAAACTCGATACACTTCAACGCGCAAATAATATTCCCAATGCCATTCATTTATTTTTATAATGCCATTCAATTTTTGATATTTGAACAAAAAGTCATTTTTCTGAATAAAAGGTTAAAACAGCCAAAATGTACTTAAATACATACGCAGAGAAAAGCGCTGAAAGGACTGTAAACACTGTTTTTTTGTACGAGACAAAGATTTTGAGGCTCGTACAAAGATTTTCGGAGCCATCTTTGTACAATGTACAAAGACTTTTTGGGGCAAAGTAATAGTAATTTTAACGTTTTTTTGAGTATTTTTAAGCAAAATTTCTTAAAATTTTCGGCGCTTCGCGCCGAGTATCATAATTACATTCTATTTAGCTCCAGGCGCGGGCATTAAACACTCCAAAATCTATCTGTAAGCATCTTTGTGCAGATTGAAGCATCTTTTACATCTATTTCCACTGTTTTATAAAGATTTTATGCAGAAAAAAGAACTATTAAACAACTTTGCACTGTTTTCTGCCGTTTGAAGATAAAATTGACTCTTTTATCTTTGCGTTGCATTAAATTCATAAGCAAATTGGTGTCTATTATGAGATTCAGTCAGCACATTGCAATCGCTTATTATTTATAATTGTGTAACACAAGTCATTTTAACTTGCTGAGTCGAATTTTATGTGTAATTTCAACCTAAGTCTCATGAAAATTTTGGCGTTTCGGGCCGAACTAATATAACCAGCTGAATTTAGGACAAAGTTACACCTTTTGCGAAGCGTGCGGGTCACGGATAACAATCTAGTAGTATGTAAAAATGTGTACATTCAATTGCATATCTATACGTTATATGTACAAAAAAATTTTCGCTCGTACAAAGACTGGTCGGGGATCTTTTGTACATGTACAAAGAGGCTCGTACAAAAAAAACAGTGACTGTAAATCATACGTTTTGCTTTGTTACGAAATTAGGATCGGGGAGTAGAAGCCTAGATAAACTTGAAAATTAGGCGGGAAAATATGATTTATTAATTTCCCATCTTTTTTAATTTTTTAAAGAATTTAATATATATTTTTTTACTTTTGCAGGACGAACAATGTACCACGTTAGCTAGCGTTAAATAATCAAATTAAACCCATAACATGTATGAGTACCTCCAAACACGATCTCTTTTTAAGCAGGGTTGCCCATAGAGGCACGTAGTCCTTGTAAGTAAAGGCTCTGGCAGAAAGGCCCTCCTCGGGTTCGCCCATAGACGCAAGCGAAAAATTTGGCAATGCGAACAGCCGGATCAAAGCTTGTTGAACTGAACAAAAGGGTCGAGCGCATACATGATCTGGGGGATTTCCCCCCTCCCGAAAAACTTGTTACCCACCGCTAAAATTTTCATCCCCCCCAGAATTGGCAATTTTTTTTAGTTCCCAAAATTTTACAAATTTGGGATCAAAGACGGTGTAAACGCCTTAAAAACGACACCTTTGGGCCTTATTGCGGATGCTAACATAATGAAAAAAATAAAAACAAGAAAAAGAAAAACATCATATAAGAAGTATTACGAAAAATGGAATGAAATATAATCAAAAATTAGTATACATATGGCGCGATGTGCCGAAAATGCTGACACTTTTGAGCAAACAGATATCTACAAATGCTTAAAACAGCATTTTTCCACGATTTATTTGGAAATTTTTGGAAAAGCGCGAATCCTGGCGAAAGGGGAGGGGAGAAAAAATTTCTGAGTGGGTCCACTGGATCATTTATGAATATCATTGTTGCATACCAGACGATGTCCGGCAATACACGCACACCTAAATTGCCAACCCTTGCGCCACTCTTAATCTGTTCCAAAGTTTTTTTCACTTCAATTAGACGCTACCCCGACCATCAGGGGCGGATTTAGGAGAGGCGGGGGGGGGGGCAGCCGCCCCCCCCCATAGACCCAGAATAGAGCGCAAAATGAAGCATTTTTGAGCGATTTTTAGCGATTTTCGGGTTAAAACGGCTAATTTTTCGGCCCAAGTCAGGGTTCCGCCCCCCCCTTAGGGGTACCGCCCCCGCCCACCCTTAGGAACATCCTAGATCCGCCACTGCCGACCATGCTACAATTCTATAAGGTCAGACATCCGAAAAGCACTTGAACCCAAAACGGCCTAAAATCTGAATGAATGAGAAACAGTGTAAAAAACTACCTTAATGAGCAGGAAACTTTTTGAGCTTTAACGGCTTTTGGCTTTGATTTCTGCCCAAACAAAGAGGCACGTATCTCTGGGGAAAATGGGGGGTTCTGACTCCCCCGAACTTCAGAGAAATCGGAAAAATATGACTTTTTAAACATTATTTTTGAGCTATTTTTGGCCTTTTTGGGCTTAGTCCCCCCACCCCCAAAAAAATTGATGTTGATCCACCTAAATAGGACGACCAGCTACGTGCCTGCAAACAAATGAACGACTTATATATCGATTTTACTCAAATCCTATCCTCAAATCATTGGACACCGAAAATACCTGTTCTGCATATATAATTACAATCGTGTTTAAAAGCTGAGCCGAACATTCTCAGCGAAACGACCGAAATTTGATCCAAATATTTCTTATCCAAATATGGAAAATATTGAAATTGCAAAACTTGCAACGTTTCGACGTCGGTCAATAAATCAGATCCTTGTTGATTTGGAGTCTTGTGAAAGCGATATTATTATTAGGCAATAAATTAATCATTGCACAGGCATAAGCACGCGTGCATATTGGGGGCCGGAAGATCTACCACCATACATGATCTAGGGCGTGGAGGTTCGCCCTCCCTCCAGAAAAAATTTTCACCCCCCCCCAATTGTTGAAAGTTCTCAAAAATTTCTAAAAATTTGGAGAAAAGATAATTTTTAAGCGTTTTTACCTATCTATTTGCTCAAATGAGCCAAGTTTTCGGCGCTTCGCGCCATTACACTCATGTTTTAACTATGTTTTGTTCAATTTGTCCCGCTGTTTGTGATTTTTTCGAAATTTTTTTGTTTCTTTGCCCTAGAAAGATAGAGTATCGTCCTGAACGCTGGAAAACGATGTTTGTGACGCGTACCTACCATGTTTGTACCCAAAAACGGCACTTTATAATTTCAGCCCTCCCCCGCCGGAATTCCCATGCTGCGCATGTAAGTCTATCACCCAAAGTTGGTTGTCCCCCGTCCCCAAAAAGTTAAAATTTTCAATCGCTCTCATCTTTGGACAAAATTGTTGTTTTTAAGAACATTTGAGGCGCATTTTTACCATTTTGGACCAGAAATAAAAGGTCATTAATCGCACCTCCTACCGGAAAAAATAAGCGTTTAGCCCATCCAAAATTTTAAAGAGTCGCACGTATGGGTATAGAGTAGATGAGAAACGATACTCCCTTCCTCCGACTTCCCAAAATCGAGGATTGAAACGAGACGATTTCAAATATCGAGAAGTACATGCATATATACTATATTGTTTTGAAAAAATGAGCTTGTTAAGCGAGAGTTGTAAACCAAGAGAAAAAACTTAAAGTTTAAACATTCCATTAAATTATTAAGAGTATTATAAAAGATTTTAAACTAGAAGAAAATGAAAAAGGTGGGATTTCAGTAAATTAAAACAAATTTAGAGGATATGATGAAACATTATTGTTGAGAATAGGACGATCACGTGCTATGTATAACGACTCCTTGATTAAAAGATCAAAAGAGTTGGATGCTCGACTAATAACCTTGAAGCAATCTGATGTAATTGAATGATTGCTATTTGAGACATGTTTGTGAATAGCAGATAAGCTATCACCCTGAATTGGCTTTCCTGTAGCAAATGAGATGCCAGTATGCTCTGCAATTCTACTCCCAAAATGTCGGCGAGTTTCGCTAATGTAACTAGCCATACAGCTAGAACACGTATACTTATATACTAAATTTGAGAGTAGCTTAGCAGGTACAGCATCCTTGTTCTTGAAAAACCGGTTTAAATTTAAATTAAAAAACCGGTTTAAAAACAAAATTTTTTTTCTCTTGGTTTACAACTCTCGCTTAACAAGCTCATTTTTCAAAACTATCACCTAGTGCACAGTCGCTTATACTATATTGTATTGCGTACGGTATAGCAAGATACTTTCCTAGTATAAGCATGTACTTCAACTCGTTATTTTCGCCAGTTTTCGGCAGAAATAAATTTGCTAAAAGATCAAAATCACTCATTTATACTGAAATTTAACTCTCTGTATAAACCACACATGCACATAAGGGGGGTCAGGGGGTATTACCCCCCTGAGGCGTCAATTAGACCGCTACTGTCCGGCGATTTTGAGCAAACAGGTCTTGTTCTGCATCATTTTTGACATCAAAATCAGTAAAAATGTCAAAATTTTTCAGGCGCTTTTTATATACTTTTTACCCAAAAAAACGCTAAAAATTGATTAATTTCTGTATTTTTTAGTGTTAAAAGTGATGTAATGCAGTCAATATGGACTACAAATGCTTTAAAAATGCTATATTACAACGAAAAAAAACGTTTTATAGGCTATTTTGACTATTTTGGTCGTTTAAACAACAGAAAATTTGTGAACGTTAAATTTACTGTTTTGGATTTTTGAATTTTATCCCCCCTGCCGACCCTGACCTTGTGCACCTATGGTATAAACGGTATTTAAAAAAGCTTTTCTGAATACAATGAATTTTTGAGTCTTATTTCATTATTTCGATTATGCGCTCATCTACTATATATTTTTGAAAGTTTGTTTGTTTGTATGTATGTTTGCGCCGGGTTGGCTCCGGCCCAATGAAATTTGGTGGGCTGATATTTTGGGCCGAGGTCGGTCCAATGGGGGAAGGAGCCGTAGCGATCTTGAAATTTCGACAAACGCACCCATTGGCCCTGGGCAGGGAGGGAGCAGGGTTTGGCCCCTGTGCTATAAGCCTCCACGATTTCGGGAGATGGCCGATTTTTTGCTATTTTTTCAAAAATTAGTTTATACTGTTTGTATAGGGATACCCCGGCCAAGAGGAGCATGCCTGGCGACACTATGTACATTGTTATATGTTATAGCATTGGTCGGCACTGTGTAACATCAAAATACGGGTTTAACCAAATGATGCTATAACATAGGCAATTTTATAAGATAGGCATGGTATGAGATACTATGTGCAACAAGATAAGCAATTCTATAAGATAGGACGTGATATAAGATACTCTGTGCTACAGGATAGGCAATACTATAAGATAGGACGTGATATAAGACACCCCTGCTACAAGATAGGCAATGCTATAAGATAGAACGTTATAAAGATACCCCGTGCTACAAGATAGGCAATGCAATAAGATAGAAGTGATATAAGATACCCCGAGCTGCACATCAAAAATATGGTTTGACGAAAAAAATTTTCCAAAACATCCCAAAACATCAAAAATATGGGTTTGATTAAGAAAATTTCCCAAAACATCCTAAAACATCAAAAATATAGTTTGACGAAAAAAATTTTCCAAAACATCCCAAAACATCAACAATATGGGCTTTATTAAAAAAATTTCAGAACACCCCAGAACATCAAAAATATAGTTATGGCTAAACAATTTTCAAAACCATTCTGTAACGTCAAAAATATGGATTTGATCAAAAAAATGGTTGACAAAAGACATTTTAAAAAATCCAAAAATAAAATATGGTTTGTACCAACAATTTTTTTAGAAATATCCCAAAAACATCAAAAGTCTTGAAAAATAAAAAATACAAGAGACATATTAATTCCATATAGCTATCAGGCCTAGTTCAGCCCGGGCAACGCCGGGCAGCTCAACTATACTACAAGATAGGATACGGTATAGCATACCCAATGCTATAAGATACCTAATGCTATAACATACCCAATGCTATAAGATATGACACGGTATAAAGTACCCAATGCTATAGCATACTCAACGCTATGAGATAGGGCAGCGATGAAACACCAACATTATGGAAATTTTTTTGGAACATCAAAATTGTGGATTTTTTAAAAAAAAATCAAAATTATGGATTTTTAAAAAACATCAAAATTATGGATTTTTAAAATAACATCAAAATTATGGATTCTTTTTTAAAAAACATGGATTTTTTTAAAAAATATCAAAATTATGGATTTTTTTAAAAACATCAAAATTATGGATTTTTTAAAATCACATCAAAATTACGGATTTTTTAAAATAACACCAAAATTACGGATTAATAAAAAAAAACATCAAAATTATGGATTTTTCCAAGAAACATCAAAATTATGGATTTTTTACATATCAATCCCACATAGCTATATATCAGGCCTCAAGTTCAGCCTGGGCAACGCCGGGCAGCTCATCTAGTTGTCTATAATTTGTACGCAAACTGGCTTTTCTTCGCAAAAAATGATTCAAAACGAGTATTTTATTCAGTGAATCGTATTTTAAATTGTGTCCAATCTAATGTCATACTTTTTATCAAACAATATCTCATGTTATGATCACCGCATTTCGCTCACCGATGAAGTCTAAAAAAGACTTTTAAAATAAGTGCAGTGTTTGCGCTTTAATGCGAGCATCTATGCAAAGTTGAATATATAAAAAAACTATCTTTTTAAGAAAATCCATGAGAATTCAGTTCATCGAAGTCATTGAAAAATGACATGTGTAGTTATGTACAATTAAGTTGTCGTTGGAATACGAATTTTTAAAATAACATTCAAGAAATCTGGCACAATGAAATACTGAAGGCACGATTGTCTGGTCGAAGTGTTGGGTTGTCCAGGATAAAAGATTTGATTTGATTTAAGATTTGATTAAGATTTGATAAAGATTTGATCTGACTAAGATTTTGATTAAGATTTGATTAAAGATTTGATTAGGATTTGATTAAGATTTGATTTGATTTGCTAAGATTTTAAGATTTGCTTGTCTAAAGTTATGCATTGAGTGGCTTAGGCTTAGGCTTAGGCTTAGACTTAGGCTGACGCTTAGGCTTAGGCTTAGGCTTAGGCTTAGCTAAGATTTTAAGATTTGCTTGTCTAAAGTTATGCATTGATCAAACAAGTAGCTTAAAATAAAAGTTACTCGAAACTAACCCAAGTCGCTGTTTGGGATTGATTTGAAATATTCTACGAAGCTCCCGGCTATTATTAATTCCTGTTTTTCATATTATCCTTTGCCTTAGAATTTACAATTTGGTTCTGAGAGCGAAGAGGCCACTTTTTCGTATGCTCTTGGTCACTTGGTCATAAATTTCTGGGAGGGGGTAAACGATTGATTTTAACGGCTGTTTATGGCGCTAAAATCAAGAGTTTACATTGATTTTTTTGATATTTTTGTCGTTTCTCACCCCCCCCACCCCCTCGTCAAAACCTGTAAAAATGCTTCAATCCGTCATATTTTAGTCTTCTTGAATATTCATGATTAAGTTTACATGAGAACAAATTATATTAAAGCATGGTGGAATGACTTCGACTATCGAATATGTACAAACTAATGGACAAAAAGTGTCTGAATGAACGAGTGGACAGAGTACTACTCGGAAAATACCCCAGATATACTTACTGGGCATCGCTTGGCGCTTTTTTATAATTCCAACAATAGGTCTTGGTCCGCAAATGGCCTGAGGGGGTATGCCTTTAAAAAGTTACAGTAGGGGATACACCCCCAGTATGCATGTGTACACTTGGTTATTTCTCAGCTTCCAGGTTTCCCCATCCTCGTTCGATCGATCTCAAAGGGACATGTTAGCCTTTTACCAATCAAATGTTAATATAGCAAATTAGGCTTTTACTCGCATTTTTGCTTGTTTTTTTAGCCGGAAAAAGTAAAGCTATGTAATTATAGGTGCGCGCAGTGATACAAACTTTCGGAGAAGGGTGAAAATCAAAAAGTTGAAGATAGCAAGAGCTTTGTAAAAGAAGGTTTTACAACGAAAGAATCGCTTTAAAAACCACCGCTTTCTAGCATTTGCGGCAAATATAGCCTTTTTTGACCTCACAAATATAGCCAGCCTTTTTGGAATAAAAATAGCAACAAACCTTCTGAAAGTCGAAAAAACAAATAAATATCATTTCTGAAATCACACGGCAAGTTTCTGAGTCAAAAAAAGCTATGTCGCTAGTTTTGCGAGCCAAAAAAGGCAATATAGCAATGTTTTTCAACCAAAATGACAAAACGGCTATTAATTTTTGAAAGTTCAGGGGGAGTAATACCCCTCTCACTCCTCCCCATCTCGACGCTCTAATGCCCATGTATGCATGTAACTCATTAGAAAGCCTCGGGCCGGGCTGAAAGCTTTGGTTACTAAAACTTTACCTTGCTTTTCGTAATAAAATTAATCTCGCTGAATTGTTTTGCAATTCACATGCATATACGTATGTACAACAACTTTTGAGCATAGATGTACATGTAAAGCATAAAATCCCGGGGAGGGAGAAAACCAAACATTTTTTCTAATGTGCCTTTTTAAGCTCAAAAACTATGGACGCGCGTCAAAAATGTGACTTTGGGCGTTTCGATGATACTCTTTTTTCCTAAACTATAAAAACTTGAAATTTTCAAGAAAAATTGAATAAATTTCATCAAAATGGAGTCAAAATCGGCTGTATGACTTATGTAAAGCAAAGAATCTATGGTAAAATGAATATTTTTGATATAAGGGATCGTTAAAAATGTGTAGATTAGGGACCTTTCACGATATTTTTACTCAGAAAATCACGAATTCTGAATGGGGGGGGTAAAAATATTTTTTCGCGCGCAAAACTTTTTTGCGGGAGGGTACCTCTACCCCTAAACCCCCAGATAACGTATATGCTTTTAAGTCTTTAGAATGTGACCTAGATTCGTAACAAATGTCAAATGGTATACAAAGTTTATCATAGCTTATTAAATACATCTAAATTGTCAATTTTCACTCCCTCTCATAGATACCGTAATAAAAAAAATCTCCGGCTCATGGAATCAATCAAAGTAATCTGTCAATTCACCATAAAAATCTTAGCAAAACAGCTGCTTCGCTTACCACGTCTATTATAATAAGTAGGTCGGCTAAGGCTTGCAGAAAATAGGGCAAATAAGTGATTTTCTGTTCGATGGATTCTGACGCGCTACGGAAAAAATGATGGAATTGAAATGAAAAAATAAAGACAAAAATAAAGAAAAAACTGAAAAATGGGAAAAATCAAATGTAAACAATATAAAATATATAGAGAACAAAACGACAAAACGATCCGAAATTTGATCAAGGAGCGAAGAACGCATAAAGCGGTATATTTTTCTAGACTCTATTTAAAACATTCGATTTTATGTCGGATTTTGCGAGACAACAGCCATTCCCAGGGTTTACCCCAAAAACGTAAGCACGCAGTACAATTTTGCACTAAAATTGTAGAATAATTCAACAATGTGTGGGATCACTTATTACCATCATAATTCTATTATTTCGTTAAATTGTCCACGTCATTATACATTATCGCCAAAAATATCTGCAGACTCGTTGACAAATTTAGCAGCTTTATGGAGTCAATATCAGTAAAAATCTTACATGATCATGATGGCTTTGGGCGAGGGGCGGGTTCAACCCCCCAGGAAAATTTTCACCCCCCCCCACCTGAATTCGCGATTTTTCGAAAATTTCCGAAACTTTCCTAAACATTCGTAGGAAAGGTGCCTTTTCAAGCGTTTTTGTCTATCTATTTGCTCAAAAGTGTCAAATTTTTGGCGCTTCGCGCCATATACTCATGTCTTGACTATATCTTATATTCATTCGACTTTTGTTTGTTTTCGGAATTTTTTATGTTTTAATGCTCTAGAAAGATAGAGCATCGTTAGAAACGCCGAAAAACGCTGTTTTTGACGCGTACCCACCATTTTTTGGCCCGAAAAAAGGGCACTTCAAAATTTCAGCCCCCCCCCTCAGAATTCCCATGCTATGCATGTATGGTAGATATTTTCTTTTTGTTAAAACACAAACATGTACATACTTCACAAACATCATGTGCGCCCTTTGAGTTATTTCCTCAAATAAACGAAGGAGACCTTGATTTCCTTTTATTAGCTTCGTGGCCTAAAATGCATACATATATATATATATTACTCTTAAACTTCGAGCACTTAAACGAACAAAGTGAAATTTGAAGCAACTTAGATTCGCTAGTAGATTTTCTAAAAACGACCTTGGTAGGTTCACATAAGAGTTTCATGCCCCTGCAAACTTTTTCACTACCCCCAAAAAATTTTTTTCACCCTATTCCATTAAAATTCGAGATTTTCCATCAAAAAAGTGAAAAAACATAATCGTTTGAACATCATTTAATTTAATTTATTTAATTCCATTTCTAATCTTTTTAGTTTAAAGGTGCCAATTTTTTCGGCACGCAAACAAACAGCCGTTTTTGATTTTTTTTATCGTCGAGGAAGAGAAGCATCGTCAAAAAGGTCAAAAAATTAAAAAATTTCAGTTACTGTATTAACTCCCCCAGAAATCCTGTGATTAATCCCATGATAAGCAAGTATGTTTTCTACTGAACGAATTTACAAACAGACGAGGGGTGTCCCGTCCCATACATTTGTCCTTAACTTTTTGAGGCCTACTGCATCCCATGAATCATTGCTTCTTTTTAGGCATCATATGCATGCATTTCATAGACGTATACTAAATTTGACTCATTTGACTCGATTGTGTAAAGAGATATGTATTTTGTAATTTGAATCTGTGCTGACATCGAAAAATTTGTATATTGAGCAACGATATGCTATTCACTATTGAATACAGCTGGATGCTAAATCAGCCGAAATTCCCCAAAATTTGCTGGATGTCTATGATGGCAATCAGGCACATAGCCGGCTGTCCTATTTTCGAGGGACCAGCACCAATTTTTGGGGGGACTAAAATCAAAAAATCCTATTTCTCCGATTTTTCTGAAATTTGGGGGGTCCGAAACACACCTGGGCGTGGGGGGTTTAGGGGATATGCAACCCCCCAGAAACCGAAATACCCTCCAGAAATCAAAATACCCCCAGAATTCAATTTTTAAAAATTTTTATTCGTTTTTTTCGTTTTTTTTGATGCCAATGGGTAGTGCTTGATGAGAAACGCCGAAAAATGGTGTTTTTATTGCCATACACCATTTTTAAGGCCACTTTTTGACCCTCAAAAAATCTTGCACACCCCCCCCCCCAGAATTTTCTTGCTGCCCACGTATGGTCCGAACCACAACCCCCCATTCTCCCCCAGAGATACGTGCCTTTTTGCAATGACCTGAAATTAAAAGGTTATACTGCACAAAGCAAGCGCTAAACTCGTACCAGTGCAAAACATATTATAAGCGACAATGAAATAAAGATTTTATGACAGAAAAATCGATAGCTTACTTTTGATTCATCCTTCGATAAAAAATTTCGTCATTTTGAATTTTTTTTATGTATTTTCTTCTAAAGGTAAACTATCAAACATTAGGCTTAAGGGTTAATAAAAAATCCGACGATTATTCATACTCCAAAAAATTAATATAAGCAACATTGTAGTCATAGTAAACGCAAGCTCAGCAAACATCAATATAAAAACAAAATTTTAAAAACAATGAAGAAATTAGCAAACAGGTACATTTGCAGTGTTTGCAACTAAAGTAGCATACTTGCCTCAGCAAAGTATCCACAGCCTTTGGCTGCAATAGACTTTACACGAACTGCGGTCGATTGGTCCAAAATTCGCTTGAAATTCTCGGCAAAAAACTGAAAACTCATGCAGCTTGAAAGCTTAGCTTAGCGCTTAGCAACTTACGACCTGACACGCACGTAGACGGGAGTTTGGGGGTCAAGACCCCCCCCCCAGAAAGGAAAAATGGAAAACTTTGTGGGGAAGATCAGGCAAAATGAAAGCCAAAAATAAACTTTCAAAAAATATTACAAACATTACAAAGAATATTCTAAACTTCGCAAAAGCGAAATTTGAAAATTTTCTTCAAAAGTCCTTCAAATTGACCAGAAACTGTGTAATAACGTAGTTTTGACGCTGGTTTAGCGCTTATGCCAGTTTTTGCAATCATTTTACCAGGAAAAACTCAATTTTGATCCCCACTCCAGACGGGTTGATCCCCCTGATCAGCCTGGCTGTGCATCTATGCTTACAACCAGAAATGCACGTATGGCTGTTGTTTTGGAGGTCTAGACCCCAGAATTTTGTATCTATCCGGTATTTGGTATATATGTAATATATAGAATTCAGTATCCAGACCCCTATAATTTGGTATATAATTTGGTATCTATTTTGCTTTAAATTTGGCATCAACTCAAGTGTTGCTGTCATTAAAATAGCTTTTGGTCCTTAAGAGGTTTGTTTTGCAAGCAATCAAACAATGTTTGACTCTAATTTAAAAAGCCAATTCCTATTAGTCTATAAACGAATTTAAAATCTCGGAGGTCCACATTGTTAAACGTTGCTTACCACACTAGAGTAAATGCCAAATTTAAAGCAATCCAAAATAATTTTACAGCCAAAAGTGCCAAAAATTCATAACATGGCAAAAAATATCAACAATAAATTAACTTTTAATGTCTGTCTATTTTGTATTTTATCTTAAATTCCGAATTACAGGGTGGACCTCCGAGATTTCAAATTTGTACGTAGACTAGCAGGAATTGACTTTTTAAATTTTTTAATGTTAAAATTTAAACGTTGCTTGATTCCTTGCAAAATTGACCATTCAGAGGACCAAAAGCTATTTTGATGAGAATCACACTAGAGTAGATACCAAATTTAAGGCAATCCAAAATATTTTTAGCCAAAAGTGCCAAAAATTCATAACATGGCAAAAAACCATCTCGAAGCAATAAATTAACTTTCAATCTCTGTCTATTTTGTATTTTATCTTAGATTCCGCTTACAGGGTGGACTTCGAGATTTCAAACGTACGTAGACTAGCAGGAATTGACTTTTTAAATTTTTTAATGTTAAAATTTAAACGTTGCTTGATTCCTTGCAAAATTGACCATTCAAGGACCAAAAGCTATTTTGATGAGAATCACACTAGAGTAGATGCCAAATTTAAAGCAATCCAAAATATTTTTAGCCAAAAGTGCCAAAAATTCATAACATGGCAAAAAATCATCTCGAAGCAATAAATTAACTTTCAATGTCTGTCTATTTTATTTTATCTCAGATTCCGAGTTACAGGGTGGACTTCCGAGATTTCAAATTCGTACGTAGACTAGCAGGAATTGACTTTTTAAATTATTTAATGTTAACATTTAAACGTTGCTTGATTTCTTGCAAAATGGACCTTTCAAGGACTTTGTTTTCATGGACTTTGGTTTTATTGCGAGATGAATTATTTTATGTTCACAAATTCGTATGTAGACTAGCAGGAATTTTCTTTTTGAATGAGATTTTGTTTTCTTTTTTAAGTGTCTAATCCTTATCTATAGATTTTTACTTTTCTTGTGTGACTTTACTCGTAAGGAGTCTTGGGTTGCCATTCTGCAATAAGATAAACTATTGAAAAAAGTTTGCTTTTATAGCTTAACAATGACAGGCATTTGGGCATCGAATAATCAATCTCCAGCAGTTAATCCACACAACAACTGTTAAGAGTAATGCATAAGAAATATAAAAATTGTAAATGTATTATCTTGCTTGAAATGTAACTTTTTATCCAGGGCTAAACTTATTCAAGTTCAGAAATATAAATTATGTGATATAAATCAATAGAAAATTTGTTGCTATCAGTAAAGCCCAGAAGAGATTCCACAAATGAAAACTTACAGCTTGTACTCTAAAATTTGGAAATATAGTGAATTCAAAATTTTGAATTAAATTAAAATTAAGTTCTGCCTTCAAGCCGTAAGCTTAGTGACATCATATTTCTTTAAACATAGATTATTTAACAGCACTAACTGCGAAGTCTATCTTGCTTCAAGTAATGGCTTAAGAATAATATATTTGCGAGTGCATAGTCTTGATATTCATATGATCTACTCCTTAGTGACTTAGAAATTTAGGTGAGATTTTGTTTTCTTTTTTTAAGTGTCTAATCCTTATTAAAAAGATTTTTACTTTTCTTGTGTGACTTAAGTGATTATAGATTTATAAATTTATAAATTTAATTTATAAATTTATAAACTTTTTTCTTTTTTTAAGTGCTAAATTCTGTATAAGAAAATTTTATTTTAGGCATTCTGGCATCGAATGACAGCAATCTTCAGCAGTTAATCCACACAACCAGGTAATTTTTTGCCATGCTATCAGTTTTCGGCACTTTATGGCTTTTGCTTTAAACTTGGCATCTACTCAAGTGTGGTTAGTTCCGTTGGGGTATATAGGTAATTTTTCACCCATATTGTCAAATTTTTGTTCTCAATTCAACGTATTCTATTTTTCCTAAATATGTATGGTTAAATTTGCAAGAAAGCAATAACAGCAGGGTCAATGGAATGATCTGTAACATTGAAGATTTATGTAATCATGGAAGGAAAGTGTCTAAATGAACGAATTGAAGCGTCTATTGCTGGAAAAATCAGTATATGTACTTGAAATTGCACTCTCGGCTGCATAGCTTCCCAAGGTCGAAAGTTCGGGGGTGAAATCCCATAATTTAGGACCACTAAATTTAGAGTCTAGCCTTGTTTGCAGGTCAAATATGAAAAATGGCTAGAACATCCTATATAGCATGTTTTAATGTAAAAAAACTGCATTTTTAATTACTTTTTGTCCCATTCTGACTAGTTTCGTCACTCTCGTTAGTAAAAAATGTAAGAATTCATCGGAAATTTTGACTTTTCAGATCATTTCAAGTTCATTCTAGGTACTTTATGGGTAAACAAATCACAAATGTATTAGTCGGCGCCAAGCGCCGAAAAATATCAATATCTTCGCTGCTTTTGTACCCAAAAATCGTGCAGAAAATGTGATAGCTCAAAATCGTCCGACAGTGATTCAAGTCACGGACCCTGAGGTGGGGGTAATACCCCAATCACCTGTCCCACCCCCTACGGGAATGTGTGCTTAGCCGTTATTTGACGCTTTTTCATGGTTCAACGACTGTTTTTGGTCAAAAATGCCCTGAAGGGGGTACTCGTTTCGAAAGTTGTCATAGAATGAACTGCCCAGTGCGCATGTGTGACTGTCCCAAACGCGATAAACAATTTCTGCTCAATTAAAACAAAAGCATACGCAGGATTCGTAAATAATAAATATATTTAAAAATGTAAAATATAAAAATAAAATTTTTCTCAACGCAGAGGACCATAAGCCAGTGATTCAAATATGTGTAAATTTAGTACCTTATAAACTATAAGAGCTTCGGTCTTATTGCTGGTTAGCATATCAGGAATAGACTCTGCAATCTTAAAACAAAAAATTAATTACACGTACAATTTGGTACTGTAAACTGAGACCAAAAATGTAAACAGAAGAAGATTCTATAAAACAAACTAAACAGGGAAAAAAGTAGGTAGGTACATACCTATGTACATAAGTCAAAAAAGTCCCAATAGCCGAAAATTTTAAGCTACATTATTTATGCAGCTCACTTTTCCAAAAGCGTGAGAGATTAGTGAAAATAAATAAATAAGCCTTTGCCTAAAATTCTAATTAACCCTTTTTTCTTATGATTTTTTGCTGAAAAGTTTTTTTAGCGAGGTTAAACGAATTTTAAGAAGTTAGATTGGGAGACATGACCCTCATTTCAAAATCAATAGGGAAAAAACCTCCAGTGGGCTATAATTAATTTGAAATAATTATTTTAAAAAAGTACAGTAAGTATCTAAAGAGACTGAACAAAGTGTAGAAATTTCCAGTGGGTAACATAATTTACACGAATCTGAACACTTAACAGCATAAATTTAACAGCTCAACATTTAATCGGTCTTTTAAGGAAGGAAGGGCAACTGGCCTGCAAGTTTTGGCCAAACATTGCAAAAAAACATCCAAAAGTAGTCTAAAATTACACGTTCTTGCCAAAATATAGAGGGCTAAAAAATATGAGTATATGGTGCGATGGGGGACGGCTGACTCTGGCTAGTGGAATCGAATCTCCCATCTTCCTTGTTAAGTACATAAATATGCTTAACAGTCGCCAAGTTTTGCTAAGGATAGATAAGGCTATGCTATAGCATAAGACGTCGTCGTATGTTCTAACACAGCAATGCAAAATATACGAGAAAGTTCTGTGTTACAGGCAAAAACACTGGTGTTTTCGAGCGTTTCACAACGAGCTCTACACACTGAAGAAAAAATTTCCAAAAAAATTAAAAAATTAACTCGATCTTAATCATATTCAAAAAATATGTTCTATAAAATGGTCATAAAAATGATTTATGAACATCTAACTCCGCTAGGAAACTGTTCAGCTTGTTTTGTACTTTGCATGCAAAGAGGAGCAATAGGTAGATACGAAAGATAAATCATTCTGCGCAGAGCGAAGAAAATTTTGATATATTTATCTTGCACCACTCGAACAGGGGCGGATTCAGGGGGCGGGCGGCCGCCCCCCCCCCCCATTGGCCCAAAATAGTGCGCATAATTAAGCATTTTTGAGCGATTTTTAGCGATTTTCGGCTTAAAAACGGCTAATTTTTCCGCCCATGTCAGGGTTCCGCCCCCCCCTCAGGGGTATCGCCCCCCCTTAGGAAAATCCTAGATTCGCCACTGCACTCGAACGTGGGTTATTCGAAAGACAAGAGCTATGTACGAAACTAATAAATCTTGCACGAAGCGCACTAAAATTTTGGGATTATTAGTTCAATAGTTAGCTAGAATCTATTCTGGCAGTCTCTTGCAAATGTGCTTCAGGAATTTTCAACTTTTTTCCTTTTGAGCACCGTTGCAAAAGATACTCATACTTCCAATTTTTTGGGGGATTGGACCCCACCAGAATAATGGCAACTGACCTCCCGCGAAATGACTGCGACCCCCCCAGGATTGTCGATTTTTTGTAAAAGCTGGTAAAAGTTGTTAAAAAGTGTGCCTTTTTAGGCGTTTTTAGCTCATTTTTTGGCTCAAAAATCTCAAATTTTCGGCGCTTCGCGCCATACACTCATCATTTGACTATATTTTGTTCAATTAGCTCATTTTTTTCAAATGTTTCAAGATTTATTTTACGTTTTATGTTCAAGAAAGAGCGAGCAATGTCTAACACATCAAAAACGCTGTGTTTGACGTGTACCCACCGTTTTTTAGCCCAAAAAATAATTTTTTGAAAATTTTTAGGCCTGACCTACACGCCAGAATCTCCGAGCTGCACATGTACGGGGGCTAGTCCCCCGCTATCCCCCCAGAGCTACGTGCCTGCAGACAATCCTTAAGAATTATTATATACGCACATGTCAGCATGTAAATGTTTTCAAATTTTGTGGCGAGAATTGAAGATAAATAACTGTTCACCTGCTTTAACAACGATTCTGAATGCTTTTAATCCGCAGCTTCGAACGTCTCTATCCGAATGTAATGACCAGTGTTGAAAATATTCGTATAAAACCTTTTTCAAACGCATGAATTATTCTAGGCAATGCCAATGTCACACATAGTTATGTTGTACATCAAATAAAGTGAAATAAATAAATAAATAAAAATATTTAATAAAATTAAAAATAAATAAAATAAATAAATAAATAAATAAATGAATAAATAAAATAAATGAATAAATAAATAAATAAACTACCAATAAATAAACTGCATATTTATTGTAAAATAATCGTTTAAATCGGTGTATACAGGTGTAAACAACGAAATTTCAGCGCTTCTTCCGCTCTTTAGTATAGTTTTACTTATGCACGCCTCTTTATACTTTAGTCGATTAGTAATGATATTTATTAACTATTTATTTATTTGCATTATTTGTTTATTATTTATTTCATTTACTATGTAGAAAATGCAATTTTCGAGTAAGACGCTTAAAACGCATCCAAAACAAGGAACAGTGTAAACTTTTATTATTATGATAAGTTTATAGCTCTTCTTTTATTCTCATACAACCAGTCGATTCCGCACAATGGGATATAAAAGTGAGACTTATATAAGATACGGTAGAAACCCGTTAATAAACACCCTGAGGGGCCCAAGGAGTTCCGTGTTTACTAACCAAGCGTGCTTACTAACCGAGTTGTCACTTATTTACTTCTGCATGTAACGTAGCGTTGTTATCTATATCCAAAAGTACGGTAATATGGCTGAACGAACTTGACTGTATCCCTCTGAATATTGGTGATTTTTCCCTTCACTGTGCACAGAACGGGTCTAATATCCAAAAAATGTGTTTACTAATCGGATTTACTCGACAAAACTGACTTTGCACAGGTCCTTTAGTCATGTGTTCCAGGCAAGTGTTTACTAATCGAGGTCATTAGCACATCATTAGCACATAATAAACGCGGCCTTCAGGAGCCGTGTTTATTATCCGTCAACCGAGTGCTTATTAAGCGGGGTTACAACTGTGATAAAGTATGATAGTTCGGCACGGATCGAATTAAAGGGTGTTTATTAAGCGAGAGTGTCTACTATCCGAGTGTTGATTAACGAGGTTCGACTGTACATATATTACGAAATATAAAAAGTAAAAAATTATAACAGAAAAGCAATTTGATCTAAAATAATTTAGTCAAATCTGATATGTATATTATATAACGTGCAGGCAATAAGTTGCACTGAGCTTCCAATATGTAGCTCACTTTAAATTCGGAGAAAAAGCAATCTTTAAAAAGCTGCGAGTGATGGGCCAGCAACGACATGGCAGCTGAAAATGAATTTTTGATTTAAAAAATTTTTCAATACATTGGAAGAGATTTAATTCAAAACATCAAATAAGAAATGTAGGACATACGATTCAAAAACGAACAAAGAATCACTAAGCAGTCCACCTTTTCTAATAAAATAGAGTTCGGATAGCAGAAAGAGTACAGGTTTATATTTTATGTGAATATAAAACTTTGGGGAACTAACTGGCTTTTTATGGGTAAATCCATACGTGGGCAGCAAGAAAATTCTGGGGAGGTGCAAGATTTTTGAGGGTCAAAAAATGGCCTTAAAAATGGTGGTATGGCGAAAAAACACCATTTTTCGACGTTTCTCATCAAGCACTATCCATTGGCATCAAAAAAATTGCGAAAAAAACGAAAAAAATCTTCAAAAATTGAATTCTGGGGGGTATTTTGATTTCTGGGGGGTATTTCGATTTCTGGGGGGTATTTTGGTTTCTGGGGGTGCATACCCCCCACGCCCTGGTGTGGGTAAATCGCCGTATCTATTGATTCTTAACCATGTGAAAAATGCCCAAATTTGGGTCGAAATTGAAAAAATTGATTTTCAATTGAAACTCAAAACAATTGTTCAGTTTACATATATTAAAAATCGAGGAAAACTTGGGGAAAAAGTGAGGGGCTCGCTTTTTTGGCGAAAATTTCGCTATAGGGCCGTTTAACACTTCAGTCATAACAAAGTTCAAATCCTTTGACAAAAATGTGGATTTAAAGAAAAAGTTTACGTTTCGCTTTGAATTATGCAAAAAAATTTAAAAAGTTGAAAAAACAAATTTTAAAAAAAAATTTTGCTAAAGACTAATAAGTTTTTTGAAGATATGACGGGAGCGCCGGCTGATGAGATAAATATTTCACTGTGAGATTCAATTTTAGTCCTTAACTACCTTTTCTAGGTCCGTGCCTATTGAAAGTATTATTAGGATCGCAAACCATTTTCGCATAGTCGTACAACTGACGCAGCGTGATGCGGCAATTTTGAGTGTTAAATACTGAAAGCAAGCTTCATCATTAGCAAACCTAACTAGCCGTACACGAGAAATTAATAAAATTAAAAATAAACGACAGAAAAAGCGACAAAAAACAAAGTATGAAAAAATAAATAAAAAATTTAAAAAAATTAAAAAAATTAAAAAAATAAAAAAAATAAAAATAAAAAAATAAAAAAATATATAAAAATAAAGAAAGAAAAATCATAAATAAAACCAAACCATTGAAAACAATTTAATAAACAAATACATAATGTCATCCAAAATTTCAAATAAGGATACTGAGATAAAACGTGTGACATACATATAAATATAATCAAAAAGAAAATAGTAAAAAAGAAAAGAATACGTCACATCTCGCGTGTCACGCTCTAATAAATTAAGTACAGTGACGTACCGTCCGGAAAATTTGACAATACGCCATCAAAGCCATAAAAACATCCCTCAATAACGTTGTAAACGGGTGCCTTCGATTTACTTTGCATCTGATTAATGATAAGATCTTATGAAACACGTAGCAACGGTAGATTTAATGTTTCACTTTACCTGGCTGCGTAATTCCACACTAATTACTGTAGAAAATAGCTGACCGTAATTACGCTTAGGTTGCACCAATTGATCGGGGAAATATTTACACAAAATGCCCATTAGCTGATACAAACCGCTTTTAACTGTAAGAGAAAATTAAAATATAGAAAAATTGGAAAATATTTTTTAAGAATACATATGAGTAAGACTGTATGCACATAAATATGCGAAATTTAAAATACTACAAATCGATCAATCAATATGAAATATTAGCGAAACGATCTGGTCCGGAAAAGTCGCATATGAAGTTAATGCTTAGAAAGGTTGATGAATTACACTAAGCAGACTTACAAGGTGCTTTTTTGCAAGTAAAACGTCAATAAGGCAGTGAAAACCAGTGGCAAGTCAAAAATAGCCCCTAAGCAGTGTTTTTTTTGTACAAGGTCCGTTTGTACAAGTACAAAGATGGTCCCTAAAAGTCTTTGTACATTTCGTACACACAAATTTTTGGGTACTATAATATGGTACAGTAGCGATTTTAGTGTGGCAAAAACAGAGTTGTTCGGACCTTTGGTTACGTATTTTAGCAATTTCTAGGTTTCTGAGGGCAAAAATCAGTAATAATCGTCTCAAAACGGCGCGAAGCGCCAAAAAAATTGGCATTTTTCCTTTCAAAATGCAATTTCTGAAATTATAAAGATAAATAGAACACACAATTGCTCATTTCGGCGCGAACGCCGAGAATTTTTGCGAATTTCGAACCTTTTTTGCAGTTTTTGTCTTCCGACAAATCTTTGTACATGTACAAAGACGGTCCCCAAAAGTTTTTGTACATCGCGAAAAGTCTTTGCCGAAAACAAAAAAAACCGTGGCCCTAAGGCTAATTTTTTCATGAAAAATAAAAATAATAAAAATCATAAAAAGTATTTGAACGGAAGTTTCCAAGATTACAGCTGTTCTTTCATGCAAATTTTAAAAATCCTAAAATATGGGTGATGTAGACCAGACCATACGTGTTGTTGGGGGTCAGGGCTTTGACCCCCCCCCCCCACCTCACCTCAGAATGGCAACTGACTACCGCAAAATGGCTGCGATAGTCGATTTTTTGTAAAAATTGGTTAAAGTTGTAAAAAGTGTGCCTTTTGGGCGTTTTTAGCTCATTTTTGGCTCAAAAATTTTATATTTTCAGCGCTTCGCGCAGTATAACCATTATTTGTCAACATTTTGTTCGATTTACTACTTTTTTTAAATTTTTTCAAATTTATTTTACGTTTTTATGTTCTAGGAAGAGCGAGCATTGTCTGAAACGTCGAAAACAGTGTTTTTGACGTGCGCCCATCATTGTTTAGCCCAAATTGCACACGTTAAAAGATTGTGGGCTGTTGTTCCCCCCCCCAGAATTCCCATGCTGTACATGTACAATGTAGACCCTCAAATAAAGTCGAAATGTCGAGGAAAAAGTATTCGCGGCTTGCACTGAGGCTTTTTGATAGATGAAAGATGGCCAGGCCTGAATTGGAGATCGCTCTTTTGTTTTATTGCGTTAAATTTTTTTTTGAAATCGCTCAAATTGAGTCGCGCGACAAAAAAAATAAAATTTTTATAAACCGTCGATTTCCGGCAAAATGATTTATTTTCCAAATATATTGTGCCCTATTCGCTATATTTCGCTAAAAAAATTAAATTTGTTATACCATCCTGAAAAAAGACCGTCAGTGTCCCATAGAAAATTAAAAGCTTACTTAAGAAAAATATAAAAAAGCAAAATTGGAAAATTGTTTAAAAAAATAAGGTAAAATTAAAACTTAAAATAGATTAAATATATAAACGTCTTAAAGGATAAGCTTCTAAGAGCTTGTTAGGGTTATATCTTTAACACGTCGGTCCTATTTTCCGCCAACGCACGACCGACGCGTTGAACATATAAGCCTTAACAAGCTTTATCATCCTAATGGAGCATATTAAAACGTAAACATTCGTGGCGAGCACTGTATATACGAGTGTATAAATAAAGAATAAGTTTTAATTATATTCTGAAGTTTTAATTTTCAATTTCCAATGAAATTTTAAAATGATTTATTATTTTAACTTTATTTAATTGCAAAATTTTTGAAAAATTCATGCATTTTAATTTTAAAGCATCATTTTTATCCCATTCTTCATACCTCCACTATTCTCCATTTGTTTTATGCCCGACGATTCAATTTGCTTATGACAAAAGTCAATTATAACGGGCACGAATTCGCTAGCTTGATATTGTTTTTCTATTCCAAGTTGAAGCACCTAAATACATAATTAAGCATCTTAATTTCGATTCAGGGGCGGATTTAGAGGGAGGGAGCGGGGGGGGCGGCCGCCCCCCATTGACCCAAAATAGTGCGCAAAATTGAGGATTTTTAAGCGATTTTTAGCGATTTTCGGGTTGAGACGGCTAATTTTTCCGCCCAAGTCGGGGTTCGCCCCCCCTTAGGAAAATCCTGGATCCGCCACTGTTTCGATTCAATATTCACAATCAGTTGTAAAATTTGGAAGTAACTATAAAAAATAAAATAAAATAGATAAATTTATCGTTTACCGTATTTAAAAGGACATAGCCGCATTCTCTCTTCGATTTCAGGCTATCCTGCTTCACAATCGCCAAGCTTAATCCTGAATGAATGCAAAGTTTGAAGCGCAATATACAAATTCAAATTTCCTATGAATGGCTGTTTTTAAAGAAAAATAATAAACATTGCATTTTTTTCCGAAACATCAAATTGCATTATAAATATATAACACGGGAAAAATTTATTTTACTTTTTCAAAAATTTTTATTATAATTTTTGCAAAATTCTAATTATAATATCAATGAAGATTGAAGCTTATATGTGCCCTTGCCCCTCGAAAGTTTTTTTACCGTTTGTATTTTAAGCCTTGAACCCTCACACGCATGTGAATATACATATTTGAAGCGAAGGACAAAAAATTTAAAAAAACAGCTGCTTCCATCCAAAACTATAGAAAGGATAGGATGAAAACAAATAAAATGGCATCTTTTCGCCAAAAATTCACAACATATGTAGATGAGAAAAATCTTAGCTTTCGGGCATGGCTGGGCCGCACCGAAATTCTAAAGGGAGGTGCAAGATTTTTCAAAGGTCAAAAAGTGGTCTTAAAAATAATAATATAGCCAAAAACATCATTTTTCAACCTTTCTCATTGAGCACTATTCATTGGAATCAAAAAATTGCGAAAAAAAAACAAAAAAAATTCGAAAATTGAATTCTGGGGGTATTTTGGTTTCTGAGGGGAGTATTTGGCCTTCTGGGAGGGGTTACATACGCCCAACCCCCCCACGCCCACTGTGCTTTCGAGTGAACGATAGGCAACATTGATTCTTTAATTTATTTAGATACATCAATATCTGAATACATGCATTACTTGATTACAATTCCTTATGCATGAACACAGGCCCGTAGCCGAGGAGTAAGGGGCAGTTAGACCTCCCCGCAATACAGAAAAAATTTTGTTACAAGGGTGAATCCCTTAAATGCAAAAATAAAACATTCCCGAAGTGTCTTTATAAGACCGCCAATCTCTGTTTTTTTTTTAATTTTTGTTCTTTCAATCTTTTCTCCAATCTTCTAACCCGCTAAAAATTTTAGTAAGACATAAAAAATATGCCAAATTTTTCCAGCGCTTCTTACCAATCATCCATCCTACGTCGTTTTCTTTACAAAGTAAAAAGATTGAGTGGAAGGACAAAAGTTAATATAATGCTTATGACCTCGTTTATGACCTAGATGACGGAAAATCACTTAAGCAGACGGTTTGATTGCCCATTTTTCTTGTGAATGAGAAATGAAGTGAAAAAGAGTCCGCCCAGATACGCTATGTACATAACGTTAATGCATACATTGTGTATTTAATAAGAATAATCACAGTAGTCGCCATGAAAGATGACGCGCTATCACCCTCAGAATTATAATAGATGGTGCATCGCGAGCGCCGCGTTTCGTCCATCATGCGCTATTATCTCTTTTTTATTATTATACGCCATTAATCTGTATCATCCCGTTAATCTGGCGATGCGGACGGGCGCAATTTAGCTATTAATAGCGCCAACAAGAAGGAAGCGCGCACATGAATGCTGGAAGCGCGCACGTGAATGTCGTTCTATATTTAGGCGAGCCAAGATTAAAATCAATATTTTTGCAAGCCGAGCACTGTCTATTAATACAGGGTGATTCAAAAAAAACAACCACCTTGTTTTTTCTAAATATTTATTTAAATACTGAACGCAGAATAAAATGCAATACAGCAACAAAAGACAATTTAATTGCGCATCAAGTGGCACATATATGTATCATAGATTCGATTTGAAGTTGGTTAACAGAAAAAAGTTTTCGCAACGTCCTCCGGAGGCCATTACGACAAAACGTAAACGTCTACGAAATTCGCCCATCGCCGCGTTGATCCGATCCTGCGACAATTTGCCCCAGCAAAATTGAATTCGTCGTTTCAGGGCTTTTAAACTGTTTGTTGGGTTCTCATAAACCATTTGCTCAAGTGCGCCCCAGACGTAATAGTCCATGACATTAAGATCGGGAGTACATGGTGGCCATTCATTTGGTTTCAAAAAGTTTGGATAATTTACCTTTAACCGCGAAACCAGAGAGCCTTGATGTGTGCGGAGTTGCACCATCCTGCTGCAAGTGGATGAAATCACCACATTGGGATACAACTTCATGTCTTTTTTAGCCGATTTCAAAATTGAAATGTATCGTTGGCTATTGACTTTTAAATTTTGATCGATGAAGTAAATTTTCGATTTTCCGCGTTTGGATCACTGCTGCCCAAACCATTATTTTTTCTCGGAAAATGTTTTCTTTCGATGATTAAATTGGCCGCAGGAATATTTTAACGTTTCCTTGCTATACACCCTATTGTTTTTTGCGTACACATGGGAGGTGAATCGATGAGAAAAGTCACTTTTCGTCGGAAAAAACAAGTTTGTCCAAAGTCGGACAATCGCGATTTTTCGGATCAAACGTTTTGACCTGATCAAGCGCTTGTCTTTCGTTTTTGCATTGATTTCTTGAAGCGGAACGCGCTTAAAAACGTTGATTCTGCTTCTCTTCCAGATTCGACAGACAGATGGCTGAGAAATTCCAAGTTTTCGGCTAATTTTACGCTGCGATAGGTGAACGCCTATCTTGTCCTGCGGGCTGATTGCCAGCTTTTCCAACCTTACAAAAATTGCTTACAGTTCGTGCCGAACGAGAGTCGGCCACTGCCCTTTGCACGTTCGACAGATCCAGTTCTTCTGATCTTGTTTACCAACGTTTTAATACCGCCAAGTGTCCAATTGGGTTGTCAGAAATTTTGAAAATGTCGCGTTGAGCTCCACAACCGTGGCTGGTCGCTTAGCTTGAATATATAAGGCTCCGGGAGTTTCGGCGAGATTTTACCCATTTTCAGAGCAAAACGATACGCAACTACACAAGACTATAGAGGAATAATTTCTCCTATCCAGCAGTGTAAACTTCGTGTCACAAGCGCGTTTTAAACGGATCGTTATTACAAAATAAAAAGTGGATGTTTTTTTGAATCACCCAGTATAATAATAAAAAAGAGATAATAGCGCATGATGGACGAAACGCGGCGCTCGCGACGCACCATCTATTATAATTCTGAGGGTGATAGCGCGTCATCTTTTATGGCGACAACTGTAATATAATTAGCATCACAGAATTAAACTAATTGCCTTTTTGCTTACGCATTTTCATCATGCGAAAAAAAACATACTATTAAGTCAGAAAACCATGATGCAAACTCAGCATGGGGCCTAGTAACCACCGAAACAACAGCATCGATACTTATGGCGATCGCATCTTCGACTATTGGCTGCGAAAAAATTGCAAAATTTTTGATGTCCTTTCGTATATAGAATTAATTAAGTCGACTAATTACCTTAGTTTTTCAGCGCTCTTTTTATTACATTTATCAGACTGTTCTCATCACTCGTCGACAATAAGAAGGACAACAAATACGCAGAAAAAAGGCAATGCGCCAATCGCACTGTAAATTATTTTTGAGAAAAATAAGCGGAAATATATGCTTGAAAAGAGGTCAATGCTGATAGGATAGGCATGGGCAGGGTAGCCAAGTGCTTTTGTAAAAAAAACCCAATTTTAACCACAAAGTGCCTAAAAAAACCCCTAAGAAGGAATGGTTAAGCATAGGCGCTAAAAACCTCAATCGCCAAAAAATGCATCCAACGGCCTCAAAAAACCCCCAAAATGGGGAAGACCCCAACTTGGCAACCCTGGGCAGGGTACAGGCATGCATGCACAATATGGAAATTCTGGAGGGGTCAAAACGTAAAAGAACATTTAGAAAAATATGAAAAAGACGAGTAAATTGAGCAAAATAAAAGTAAAAAATTAGTGTATGGCGAGAAACAATAACAATTTGAAACTTTTCAGCCGAAAGATCACTAAAAAAGTTCAGAACATTTTACCTTTTCTTCAATTATTTTGAAAAATATAAAAATTCAGGGAATGAAAACCTTTCTAAAGAAACATCCCCTAAACTTCCCAGATCATTTATAAATTAGATATGTAGGTAATAAATTAAATTGCTTCTTTTGCTTTATCTCTTAGTGTGTTTGCATTTCACTTCTTTCAGTTAGAACGGCAGCCAGATTGAAAAGTTGAGGATGCTAAAAATTTTCAGTTATTTTTTTATTTTTCATTCTAATCTTTATTTTACTTTTTTATTTTTTTCTCTTGTAACTTTAATTTTCATTGAAAATTGGAGAATAAGATTAAGACAAAAATTAAAGCAGATATTTTTCTTTTTTTATTCAAAATAAATACAAAACTGTACTAGATATGATCTGAGGAAAAAATTATAACATAAAAGATTTGAAATATTTAGCTATTCAATTATTTGATATTTTATTTAATATTTTATTAATGACAATAAATAACGTGCACGGAACGTCGTACCCTCATCCTACATCTTAATACTTATGGTTTCTAGCTGCCCCCCAGAATCCCTAATATATGGCTTGAAATTTATCATTTCCTTCTACGGCTTTGTATCAGGCTAGGCAAGCGCCTCAAAATTGAGATAAAACGTTGAACGAATTCCCAGTGTAGATGCCGGCCTTGGCAAAATTGTCGTATCGAATAGGAGCCAGCAAAAGTGTCCGCAAATGAGTTCTTGCATGCTTTTCTGCGTTTTTTTAGTTACAAAAATTTATTTTTACTACATTCTGATTCTGATCGAAAATAATATAAGAAGAGAAAAATATTAAGAATTTTGAGCACAGGACGTACCAGAATCCGTCGATTCTCGCAGATACCTCCTCGCATAATACGCGAATATTTTCGGCTATCTCCTTCGCGCACTGCTGTCTTGTGGTCGGGGAATCATCACTAACCACATAAGCTCTCAAATCGTCTATCTTAGCACCAAGACTTTGGAGATCGATCATAATTTAAAAGATATTAACACAGAGTTTCATCTAATAAAGAAAAACAGAATGCAAACATATTTAATAAGAAAAGAGCCTACCATACTCGTACTGCCCAAGGTCAAAAGTCCTGGGAGGGGAAAACAGACTTTCTCGGGGGCGGGGGCGGAAGGCACTGGCGGAGAGGGGGGTGGGGGTCGGCCGCCCCCCTTCCCCTCCTGTCGTCAAAAAAACATTTGGGGGCAATGAAGAATAGAGAGTAGGTTTTGAATATTTTAGCCATTTTTCATGATTTTTTAAATTCATACTGATAAATGACATATAGGTACTGACTTTTCTGGCGCTCCAAAAAACTACTGTCACGTCAGAATGGTATTTTTAATTCTCACAAAGAATTTTCGAGTATCTTCTAAGTACAAATTCAAAAAATCATGAAAAAACGGCTAAAATCATTAAAAAATACATACCACTATCTATTCTTCATTGCGCCTATATATTTTTTGTCGACAGGGGCGGGTCGATTCCCGTCCCCTCTAAATCCGCCAGAGCCTTCCGCCCCCGCACTTCCCTCCTTCCCCGCCCCTCCTTCCCCCTAGAAAGTCAGTTTTCCCCTCCCAGAATTTTAGACCGTGTCAGTACGAGTGTTTTCGAAATTTTGAACATTTAATCGTATAACAAATAATTCTAATTATCAAAAGATGGCAAGCAATGCTACTTTTGGCATAATGGTCGGATTTTCCAAACAATTTTAGACGCTTTTAGAGAAATTTGGGGCACCGTCCCCCTGTTAAAAATCCTGGATCCGTCACTGGCGAGAGGGTATATACATGCAATGAGTAAATACTTAAATTCGCTAGCAATTAAAGTCAATTTTGTTACCTAACCTGTCGTATTTTATTCTTTATAGATATAATGAAATTTGCATAAAATCAAATAACAATAGGAAAAATGGAATGACACATAGCATCAAATACGTGAAATAGGTACATTGAGTACCTGAATGAATGAACTGAACAGGCTACTGCTCGAAGTATAAGTATAAACAAAGACGTAGCCAGTGGGGTATATATAGGGGAATTCGCACCAGGGAATTTTCGAATTTTCTGAAATGAAGCTATGCGGTTGCAAAACGCTGTTATGTGTTGATTTTTTTAGGATAAACGATTCCTTCTAGTTTTGGCTATAATCTTAAGTGAATGGCAATAAAAAGCCCCAAGCTTTTGTCGTAATGAGAAGATTACTCATTTTAAAATATTTTTAGTCTATAGAAAGTGAAAAATATGCTGGAAATTCGTGCACTTTGTACATATTCCGTTTTTTTAAAGATGAATAGTATGACAATGGTATACAAAAGATTCACATCTTATGAGTTTTATTAGCAAAGGAAGATAATAATAATAATAACAATAATAATAATAATAATAATAATAATAATAATAATAATAATAATAATAATAATAATATTATAATAATAATAATAATAATAATATTAATAATAATAATAATAATCATAATAATAATAATAATAATAATAATAATAATAATAATAATAATAATAATAATAATAATAATAATAATAATAATAATAATAATAATAATAATAATAATAATAATAATAATAATAATAATAATAATAATAATAATAATAATAATAATAATAATAATAGTAACAATACTTTATTCAGATAAACGCAAGGGCAACAAACACGTCGCAAAGGAAGATACCATATTGCATATTAAATAACAAATTGTGCTCACATGTGCCTCATCAGTTGATTTCTAGAATACGCTTTTTTCAACGCGAAATATCATGGACACACTGGAAAATAACAAATTGCGCCCACGTGTGCCCCATCAAAAAATTTCTAAAATTAACCTTTTTTAAATTTCTCTTAAATGTCTCAACATTTGAAGAATTTCGAATATATTGTGGAAAATTGTTCCGAAATTCCAGCTGATCAAGTAGCAAAACGATACCTTTTACAATCTTTTTACAATCAAGGCTAAATTTGTCTTAATAGATCAGATTTGCAATGCATTCCCGGTACGCGAATTACCATAAAGCTCATAAACATTTTCAGAAGGTAAGAGATTATCATGAATAATATTCTATGTAGCAATTGAATCAGCATAAATTCTACGGAATTCAAGCCTCTCTAAATTCAATGCTTTTAGTCTTTTTTCATAAATAAGTTTAGTAAATCCTAATAACCTTTTAGTGAATGTACTTTTTTCTTTTCCTTTCTGTATCGTGTTTTAATATATTTATTCTCTGAATTCGATACTTTTTAAGAGTTTACGCTTTTTTACTATTAATAAGTGGGAAACGCTTTTTCTGCCAACAATTTCATTTGAGGGTCTCTTATTTGAGAATTTCAGTTCAAATCTCGAACGGTTTTCTATTTTATTTCATGTTCGTTGCAACATAGGCGTAAGCAGAATTTTCGCCAAGAGGGGAATCCGTCAGAAACGTAAAAAAATTTCAGAAAAATTCATTGCTTAAATAGTGCAGGACGATGTGAAAAGCCCAAACAACACGTTATTTAACGGCCCTACCAGTTTTTCTGGAGTTTTTTTTTGAAGAAAAAAATTTTTGGACGTAGGCGTAGCTTGGATTTTCGCCACGAGGCGGAGAATACAAAAAATTTCTATCTTTGGGCCCTTAACGTTTTTTGGGCTTTTCACATGGTCCTACTCTATCCAAGCAATCAAACAAAATGTTTTTGAAATTTCTAACGTGTTTGACAGAAAAAATGCTTATTATGCGCTCAAAACGATAATTTTTTACTTTTCCTGCAATAAAACGATAGAAACTGTCAAAAGATAGAAGAAATCGTTGAATTTTTCGATTTTATATCGCAAGAACAGCATAATGCAACCAGATTGCTCAGTTCTTCAATGTGACGAAATTTTTCCCAGGGAAGGGGAATTCCCCACTCCTCCGCTGGCTACGCCAGTGTTTTTGGATTCCCCCTGGCGATAGTCCTGGCTATGCCTTTCATTAAAAACTTCCACAAAACGCAAAATGCAAGTCCAGCACACACTCGCATTGCAGTACATATAACACACATGATAAGAAATTCACAACTGTAAAGAATTTTTCTTTTAAGCTGTTCATGGTTTTTACAGAAAAATATATATAAAAAAATGCTGATTTATGCGCAAAACGCTAATTCACTTTTTCTGC
The DNA here is from genome assembly GCA_036768485.1 of Mermis nigrescens. Taxonomy (NCBI): domain Eukaryota; kingdom Metazoa; phylum Nematoda; class Enoplea; order Mermithida; family Mermithidae; genus Mermis; species Mermis nigrescens. The sequence continues at coordinate 733,122 of JAVLUZ010000124.1, forward strand.
AAGAAAAGCGACAGAAACTGCACTTTTTCAATTTTACATCGCAGAACATAACTATGCAATCATATTGTTCACTTTTTGAACATGTCGAAATTTCCCCAGGAAGAGGATCGTCCTTCGACCCACTGGCTACACCAGTAAGGACAGTGTTACGTTAAGTTTTTGGGTTAGCTTGAGGACCAACACGTTGTGTTATCCATTTCCTGCAGGTTAGGCTGAATAGGTTTGAGTTTCTTTGTAACTACGGTAATTAAGTAGCCTTGAGGAGTTGTGTGAAATACCTAGCAACTAACTATGCACCTAAAGGCTATTCTGGGATTGAGGATAGATCAGCCTTGTGGAGTCGTCTACAGACAAGTATGTACCTAAAGGCGATGGGAATATGGGCAGCAATTTATATAGGATAATATAAATTAAGTAAAGTTCTAGAACTTGGCAGCAATTGAGGTAGATTAGTTTGATTATTAAAATTAAGAATTATCCTAGACACTGAAAATTAAATGTCTAGCATCTGGCAAATAATGAAGGACGCAGTACAACAAAGCAGGGTGAAGGCGGCGCGTAGAAGGCAGCAAGGATGGTGAAGTTGCAATGATACGCCAACTAATTATGTACACAGAAAGGATAAAATAAGGGATGCTTGCACACTGATCAGTCGGGCGTATGAGCAATACAAGTCTAACTTAATGGTATACAGTTCTTGTCACAGAAATTGCAAACGTAGCGCCGCTGTGATCTATTACGATTGACAACTACAGTAGAACGTAAGCGCTTCTACCGTAGCCATGCGTGTTCGGCCATAGTAAGATTGCGTTCGGCCTTAGTAGATCGCAGCTAGCATATTGCGCTATTTGTCACACAAACGGGAAAAAATTTCTCAATCTGCTTTGATTTTTGCAAGTGTGCGTCTCAAATGTGTGTGCATGCTGCAGGTCCAGTCCGAGAAAAAAGGTAAAAAGAGATTGGAATTATCGTGCATATCATTATAATTCTCGTTTCCTCTATTGGAATATCATCTAAGAGATAATGGGCATAAAAATGAAAGAAATAGTATTCCCTGTGTGCGATCAATTGCATATTGCTCTGTTGCAAAATAGCATTTTAAAATTAATTTCTGGCTGAGAACGTTCAGCATTTTAAAACAAATTCATCGCGAATGAAGAGCAAAAGATTTAAAAAATCATATAGACCCAGGAACAGGAGCAAAGTCTTTGTGAGCTTGTGTATTAAAATATCAGGAGATAAAAATTTGTTGTTGTTTTCAAGCCTTGCCTTTATAACATGTGTGTGTAGGCGTATGTCCGCTGAATAGAATAAACACAAAATGATAGATACGCATATATAAGTACTTCAATTGAACGAGAAAAATTGCGAAGAAAGCTGGCTGGTCAGAATAAAATTTGTGTGAAATAATAGTAAAGGCAATATTTTTTGAACTATATGCTTGCCTGAGCAGACAGACACTATGTGATGTATTTCACTTCTGAACTAAATATATTATTGATGTACATATCATAAATAAATGAAAAAAGCGAGGATACAAAATATTGTTGAAAGCGGATAATGAGGAATTTTCTATTAATTTTGTAGTTTAAAAGGCATAAGAATATTTATTATTTAGTTTATTTTATGTAACAAAAATTTTAAATGTGCAGCACCTAAATTCTAGGGGTCAGAATAAGGTAAATCGCCAAAAATATAACTAAAAAATAGAATTCTGGGGTCTACAGTAATTTGCAGGGGTATGTATTTCAACTTCTGGGGTCACATCCCCCATGGCCATTTGTGGCCAGAAGGAAGGAGCATCAATGGTGTTTTTAATACAAAATTATTTAGGTATCATCCCCCCAAAATCCCCATGATGTGCTGGTATGACATATGATTAATTCAATTATTCTTTTCAGCACTATAAAAGAATCAAATAAAGATTTATGATTAATTAATTGATTCATTCATTCTAAAATTAATTTCAAATATCATTTTCAAATTCCTGTCTACTCGTATTCCATGTCAGTTCCCCTCTAATATTACTAATTGTATCATTATGTAAATATTAATATAAAATTATTTAATAAAAGTATAATTATTTTATCCAATCACTTCAGACGCTTATTTAGTTCAATTTTTTTAACAAAATAGATTTTTGTTCATCCATGCCTGTGTCAAAAGAACGGCCAGCCTGGCTATTTTTATCTTTCCGATTTACGCTGCATACAGCAGGCACAAAGCACGTACTTAGGCGCACAGAGAACCTTGCACGCTGCATACAGCACGCGTTAAACCTACAACTTGCTTAAAACGGTCATCATTGTAACAAATAACGGCATGGTCGTATTACTCTCCAATTCGTTAAAGAAAAAGACACGCATATTGTATGTTTGTATTAATACACATTAAGAAGGTCATCTCATTCTACTATCTGTGATCTACTAAGGATGATGTACAATTAATTTGCGAGTATTTGTCATCTGTATTTCACTATTTTGTTAAATTTTCTATCTAGCTTAGACCTTACAGTCACTATTCATTCTCTCTTCTCAATTTTGCAATATAATAGTGAAGAATATGGTTTGTAGAAGAATGAAAATACCTTTTTTAAAAACCTTTCCCTCCAAAAGATAAGAGCAATTTGCTGTGATTTTATTTCAAATTTTGATTTAGTCAAAAAGATGCGCTTTTTAAAATCATATAACTAATGGCAAAAGAAGTTTTTAGCCCTATATGATTTTTGAATCTTTTGCTCTTCACTGGCTATGAATTTGTTTTAGAACGCAGGACGCTCTCAGCCTGAAATTAATTTTAAAATGCTATTTTGCAGCAGAGCAATATGCAATTGATCGCACACAGGGAATACTATTTTCTTTCATTTTTATGCCCATTATCTCTTAGATGAGATTCCAATGGAGGAAACGAGAATTATGATATGCACAAAAATTCCAATCTATTTTTACAATTTTTCTCGGACTGAACCTGCAGCATGCACACACTTTTGAGACGCACGCATGCAAAAAATCAAAGGAGATTGAGAAATTTTTTCCCGTTTGTGTGACAAATAACGCAATATGCTAGCTGCAATCTACTAAGGCCAAATGCAATCTTACTATGACCAAACATGCTTGGCTTGGCTACAGTAGAAGCGCTTACATTCTACTGTAGTTGGTCAATCGTAGTAGATCACAGCGGCGCTGCGTTAGCAATTTTTGTGACACGAACTGTAAATATATGCTTGTACAGTGAACAACGACCAATGAAGGAATACTAATAATAATGTATATATAAATATTATAATATATAATAACATCTAATAATAACAATATATAGAAATATATATATAATATAGTCAATCTTAATAATCATGCCCACTATGTTATAGTCTATATTCACATATATAAGCAATTGCAGATTAGTGATAATGAAGAACAGATCTTAAACTACTTATGCAAACATTAGTTCACAATGTAAACAATACCCAAATCTTTTTTCCTTATGTTAAATTGTGGTTCAAAATTTTGGGAGTTTAAAAAACGTTAAACATTGAGCGCTCATGTTAAAAAACCGATGTTTTTATTCGCAGAAAGTCAATCCTACATGAAATGGAGAGACACGAAACGAGTTTTTGAACATTTTCAAATATTTTTATTTATTGTACTGCAATAAATATGCATTTTGAGACCTTCACTAGTGCATTTTAGCAGATTTCTGGAGTCTCATTGAAGAATAAAAAATCAGTAATTTATTGAAATTGCGCAAAACGCCACAAAATTCTGAAATTTTAATTCTCTAGAACGCATTTTTGCAATGAAATTGCATAAATTGGCGCGGCGCGGTCTGAACATCAACAGCAATGAATTTAATTAAACCAATCTGGCGCAAACAGGGCTGGCATGAGTGGGTTTTTGGGGTTTTGGGTTTTGGGTTTTTGGTGGGTTTTTAGGGTTCTAAAAAATCTTGGGTTTTTGGGTTTTTAGGGTTTTTGGTATTCTGAGATGCAGGCACCCCATCCAGTAGTCTGACCTTTTGCACATAAACAACACAAGTGGTACATATCTAAAGTGGTGTGAAGTGCTGGATTATTTTAGCTTTGAAAAATGAGCTTGTTAGCGAGAGTTGTAAACCAAGAGAAAAAAAAACTTAAAGTTTAAACATTCCATTAAATTATGAAGAGTATTATAAAAGATTTTAAACTAGAAGAAAATGAAAAAGGTGGGATTTCAGTAAATTAAAACAAATTTAGAGGATATGATGAAACATTATTGTTGAGATCACAAAAAATTTCACATATCTATTATTAAAAGTTTCATGTGTAGTGTAATTTTCCAATGTTTGATGTCTAACTTTTATACTTATTACATAGGTATTTACGTTGGCAGTTTCAAGGGCCTCATCGAACGGAATTTTTCAGCCTCTGGTTTTGTCCATTGAAAATTAAGAAATTTGACGGAGCACTGATACAGTCCAAAAGCTGGTGTTCATTAAAACCAATGCCAATCAGCTTTGTGGTCCAACCATGATGGATACTGATAATTGCGATGATAGGGATATGTGATCACTGATCACTGATCAGCACAGCAACAGTCGAGTAAAGCTTTGTTTTGAACTTGTCCTACTTTTTATGTTGGGTCCTTTATTTGTCACAAAGTAAGCCAAGTCAATGTTTACTAAGTGTATACAGACAACTCTGGTGTGTATCAGGAAAAAACAACTGAAAACCCCCAAAAACCCAGAAAGCCAAAACACAACATTTTCAAATCTGGGCTTTTGCCAGCCCCGGATGCAAAGAGTGTCAAAAAATTTTTGAAATTTCACCTCTAGAGCGCATTTCCGCATTATGAAAATTGAACCAAAATCCGTGCGAAAGTTGAGAATTTTCAATCAAAGTAAAGTTCTAGCACAAGCTGTTGATTAAAGTCCAGCGATAGTGCAGCCCTAACATCATTAACAAGCAGTAACTTAAGAATATGGTACTTCCAGAATACTAAAAAATAAACTTCAGAAGAGCTGATTTTTTGCTCAGTACATAGAACATGTTGAAAGAAAGCGCGGAAAAAAAATTCCATCTGTCTATGATCAATATTATAAAAGCTATGGGTTTCTTTAATTAGCCTATTCTCGACCTAAGCAAGCATTTTCTCGACCTAAGTATTTGAAGATTCAATTAGCTGAATGCAGAATCACATGTAGGGTATTCCTGTGCTCTGGTGCACACCCACCTTTGGTGTGTGCAGTGTGCACACGTTTGGTACCTACAGTGTGTGCATGAGCTGTATTATAAATGAGCATATGATAGTACTTGCGCCGTTTTTTTCTAATATAAATATGATATTCTACAATATTCACAAAGTTATGCACATACTTACTTTTAGCATATACATGCATAGGTACATACATGAGATAGGTTCTATAAATATTTGCATGCCTTTTGTCAGCTCGCTTAGTTTGATCAAGAAGAGCCTCTAAGTCGTGACCTATAGTTGTCGTTCTCATTTCCACCCCCTTGTAGAGCAATATATGTCTGCAGTCTGCCTGTCAGCAATATCAGCACCTGCAAAAACAGACCTACATATATAAATAAGATTACTGTGGTCTTTTTAACCCCGGCTCATTGCATGAAATTGCTCGACATTAGAACACCCTTATTACTGTAGCGCCTGACTTCATCATTACTCAACGGCTGGCAGTTGATTTCATCGAACACTGAAGAAATTGGTGGTTTTTCACAGCAAAATACGGAATTCATGTCATGCCATGAAAAATAATATTACTGTAAAGCCATATTTAATCAATAAAGAATTATTACTGTGAGGCCTGCAAAAATAGACCTAGTGAACATACACTACTCGCCATTAATGCTTACGCTTTAATAAGCTGCTAGAGCTTGTTAGGGTTATATCTTCAGCACGTCGGTCCTATTTCCGCCCACGTACAACCGACGTGTTAAACATATAAGCCTTAACAAGCTCTATCATGCTATGGAGCATATTAAAACGTAAACATTCGTGGCAAGCACTGTAAGATTACTGTAGTCTTTTTAACCCCTGCTTGGTGCATGAAATTGCTCGACAATAGAAGAACACCCTGAGTACTGTAGTGCCCCACTTCGTAGTTGTTTAACGGCCGGTGATTGATTTTGCCGAACAGTGAAGTAATTAAAACACCCGTCATCATGCACAACTCTTTAGCGTAATGTAAAAAATAATATTACTGTAAGACATATACATACATGCAGTTTATGTTTTAGCCTACTGTTGCTCGGTTTATAGTGATTTTATCACTGTAACATCTAATGCATTTTTAATTCAGTTTAAAAATGTCGCAAGTGAAATCAGCGTATTTGAATATATCAAAAAAAGAGTAGTGCAAGTACTATCATATGCTCATTTATAATACAGCTCATGCACATACTGTAGATACCAAACGTGTGCACATACAAAAGGTGGGTGTGCACCAGGCACAGGAATACCCACATGTAGATACACAATTTACGTCAACCTAAGCATCTATACATCGACCTAAGCATCTATACATCAACCTAAGCATCTATACATTGAACTAAGCATCTATACATCGACCTAAGCATCTATACATCGATCTGAGCATCGACCTAAGCATCTATACATCGACCTGAGCGGAGCAACCTCCGACCTAAGCAGCTTGAAACACCTTTTCAGATATACTAAGCCTAAGCCTGAGTATGATAGAAGCAAAAACTTAGATTTTTGTATATCTTATCAAGTAAATTCGAAAAAAGATGCAAAAAATATGAAAATTTTTTTTAAGTTTTTTAAAATTTCAAACAACTTTCCGCACCTTTTTCTTTTTTTCTTCTTCATTGCTATGCTTTCTTCCGTAATTTCAGCCAATTTCATTTATTTCTGACAAATGTGTAAGTCCTGGGATCGAGCCGTTTAATCGTCCCACGTAACACTCAAATCGAGATTTGCCTGCAACTTTGCAAGTAAGGCTCAGATTTTCACCAAATTTTGGGTATCATTTGACAAAAATGAGTTTTGGAACCAGTGAACCGCGATATGAGAAGCCTAGAGGTGTTAGAACAAACAAAGACCAGCCAAGTGGCAGCCGCGGAAAGAAAACCGGAACATTCAAGCTGCAAAGCTGATGGAAATATGACAGAGGAAAGGGGAAGCAGAACTAGTGAAAGAGTGAAGCGATCCTGAACCAATTAGTCATGTGATAAGCTTATTTGGAATAATAAAGAGACATGCGGATGTGTTTGACTCCTCGTAACTCATTATACTGTAACATATCATGTTTACCGCATTAGTGCAAAGGATTAGGAAGTAGGTAATTTTTACCCCCATGAGGTTGGTGCGGGTAAATGTGGGATGTTCAAAGTACAATCAAACAGACTATATAGAATAAAAAACAGACATGCGGATGTGTTTTACTGCTTGTTACTCATTATACTGTAGAATATAAAGTAAATAGCATAAGTTTCAAAGGACATTTACATAAAATCAACACCATGTAATTTATACCCATTGGGTGTGTGTGGGTAAATGTTGGACGTTCAAAGTACAATGAAACAGACTATATGGAATAAAAAACAGACATGCGGATGTGTTTTACTGCTTGTAACTCATTATACTGTAGAATATAAAGTAAATAGCATAAGTTTAAAGGACATTTACATATAATCATGAAGTAGGTAATAGATAAGACCATGTAATTTTTACCCCTATTAGGTAAGTGCGGGTAAATGTGGGACGTTCAAAGTACAATGAAACAGACTATATGGAATAAAAAACAGACATGCAGATGTGTTTTACTGCTTGTAACTCATTATACTGTAGAATATAAAGTAAATTGCATAAGTTGAAAGGACATTTACATATAAACATGAAGTAGGTAATTGATAACACCATTAGGCGGATGTGTTTGACTCCTTGTAACTCATTATGTTGTAGAATATCACGTTAACTGCATTAGTTTAAAGGACATTTACATAAAATTTTTAAGGGAGGTAGTTTTCAACCCCAATAGGTTTGTCCGGATAAATATGGGACGTTCAAAGTTCAATGAAACAGATGATTACATGATTGAAAATGATTGGTACGGATGTGGGAGGGACATAAACATTAGTGAGGAACGTACTTATAGAAACGATAGAATGTGGTATTAGTGAAAATCTGTTGAAGACAAGTTTGGTCTGTTTACAGATCTTAGTAAAGCCTTAACGTATTTGATCAAGTGCCTTCCTTTATGAAAATTATCTAATCGCAAATATTACTGTATCACAGAAATCGAACCACTTTCTATATTCACTACAGGCAACAATCGGATTGGACAACATTTAAGAGGCATGACGTGCAATTGGTAGGAAAAAGCGCAAAACTTTGTTTTTTTAGACTTCTGCAGAATCCGTCAACAGCGAATCTAGGTGTTGATTCGCTACAACTTTTCTAGCATAACTGGAAAAATGACCTATAAAAAGGGGATGCAGAGCCCATGCGCGCGTAGTCAATTAGATCACAGTGTGCCGACGGGTGAATATGTTGGAAATGGGGAAGGGTGGCATGATTAATGTGTCAATAGTATGATGAATAATGGTTTGTAAAATCGCGATTTACGTATTGTTTGCGCTGAAAATGAATTATAGATATGAAGTGATGCACTGCACAAATAATTACCTACATAAATGTTTGTTATTCAAGAACAATTTAGATGAATTTATTAAAAATTGTGAAATTTTGCCAAGATTGTGATGGGGTTGCCCGAGAAGCTGGCGGAGCTGGGGCTGGTTCCACGTGCAGGCGAATACAACTGTCCAACATGTGGCGGGAAGATGGTTCTAATCAAGGATGAATCATGGGTGGATGGATGGATATGGACGTGCCGGGCGCATGCGGCGGTCAGGAAACAGAAGGTGCGGCCTTTGCGGAGTGCGAGTGGGCTTGCACAAGCACACGTTTTTTGAAAAATTCGGAAGTTATTAATTTGGGAAAGTTCTTCTATTCGTCAACTTCTGGGTCGGAGGTGCAACTTTGCGATTTACTGGCGAATAGATTGAGGTGGCCCAAAAAAAGTCTGGTCAACTGGTCATCTTACTGTGGGATGTCGTATTTGATGCATTCTTCACTCGAACCCAGAAAAACTCGGTGGCCCTTGGGAGTCTGTCGAGATCAGCAAATCCAAATTTGGTAAGCGAAAATATCATAGGGGCAGTATCTGTGGAGGGCCAATGGGTCTCCGGCGGCTATGAACAGGGCTCCAGTTGCGTGTTTATGGTATCTGTTGAGGCCTGGGGGTCTGACACACTGCTACCCGTAATCTGAGAGTGGATTAACACGGGTACGACGATTCTCTCTGACTTTTGGAAGGCATATGACTGCCTGGGAGACCATGGCTACATTCACATGAAAGTAAACCATTCTCTGAATTCCAAAGATCCTGACACACAGGCACATACTAACGCCATTGAGTCCTCCTGGCGAGCAGCCAAGTCTAGTTTTGCATTGTCAGGGAGAATCAAAGCACACGTACCCGGTAATCTAGCTCGGTACATGTTCCAAAAGCGATGCAAGGAAATGCAACTCGATCGCACAGTCGAAGTTTCTGTGGATGGCTGGGCAGCTGTATAATCCGTGTAAGCCCAGTGCACCACGATTCGAACGAGAGACAGGGACAGCCGCAAGGAATTGGAGGACGACAGCCACGACAGAATTGCAGTTTTAGTATAGTAAGTTGTGTTGAAAACATTTTTTCTGGATCATTCAGTTCAGCTTCTAAGACGAGCTCAGGCTTAGGCTTAGTTATGTGCCTTCACATTGGTGCCAGGGGATGATGTAAAAGCCTGAGTCAGATGGGGCAAAAATCGGGAAGAGCGAAAAGCGGAGTGAGCGAAGCAATTTTCGCCCCATCTTTGGCTTAGGCTTAGATCATCCCCTGACACCAATCTGAAGCCTCAAACAGCACTTTTTGGGCTTCTAATCATCAGGAGCAGCACTATGAACCCAACACATGCCCTGAATCAAGTTTGGCAATATGCAGAATTAGCCTAATTTGCATACTATGCAAATCAGGCTAATTTTCATATCAAAACCTGGTTTCCGCGGCCAGTTTTGGGATTCTAGCGATGCTCGCGATGATTAGAAACCCGAAAAAAAGGCTGTTTTGTAAGAAATTGAAAAATCAGTAATAAGGAATATCTTCCAAATTTTTTCCCTGCATTTCAATTTATCATGTTCTAACACTTTAGCAAAAAAATTTTGGCATTCCGTGAGCCTGTTTTGCAACCTTTTTCAAAAGTGCCATATTCTTCAGTTTAGCCCATTAACAAATATACCGTCTGGATCAATCTGGCGCGAACCGGCCGGAAAATTTTTAAATGTTGGCTGTCTAAAACTTGTTTTTGTATATAACATTGTACAAATCTGGTTTCAAAAGATAAGGATTTTCACTTACGGTGAAGTTCTAGAGCAAGTTACCGATAAAAGTGCTGTTATCGGCGCGGCGCGCCGAGCTCATTAATAAAAACGTTATAAGGTAATCGGCATTCGTGTAGCTGGTTCACGCATATGTATTAACATAGTCATATTATAAGGGCGTATGTGTGAGGTCGATAGCATCTGAGGAAACGAGAAAGTTGCTGGCATGGCAGTCGGATTCGAAAACGTGAACCCCTTGCTCTAAAGTCCAGAACCGCGGCCAATCTCGACTAACGCTGGTTAATCTCGATAAAGATTGCAAGGTATTCGTGATGTTTTGCTGGTTTACCAGCTGATTAGGCTTAGAGCTTAGTATCATGGACTCGACCAAAATGGTGGTGCCAGCGTTTAAAATAAGCCTGAGTAATGGGATGCGACGAGCGGAGCGAGACGACGCGAGTTGCATCCCATTACTTAGGCTTATTTTAAACTGCTGTCATCTCTACATTTTGGTCAGTCACATGAATCTACTGGAAAATCTAGATGACAGCCTTATTTGTTTTCGATTTTGACTCAAATCAACCATTTCGGTGGCAGCTTTCACCGGATACTACTTGCTGTATAAGCGTTACCTATAACGAATGGCTATCTTAGCACATATGTGAACCAGCTACACCAATGCCAGGTAATCAATCCGGCGCGAAGCGCCTGAAAATTTTGGAATTTTACCGATCTAGAAACGCATTTTTGCATTACAAAAATTTTCCACAATGTGAACCACGCCCAAAATTTTTTTCTACATCACGGAATTTGAGTTCACAAGAACCCCTAAATGTGGAAAAAAGGGACTAGAAATTAGAAACACTTTCCTACACTTTGTACTACACCAGGTCTACTACTACAGTCACAAGAAAAATTTATGAAGTGACTACGTAGTTGTTTGTAATTTATATGACTTGTCGGTCGCACGTATGGGCATCCAAATTTGGGTACTTACGTATTATAAACCCCACGCCAATAATTTTTTCCTCATTTTTGCTTGTTTTTTACCCAGTTTTTAGTCATTGTTACATAATTTTTATGCATAGATGAATTTTATTCGTCTGATTGGAAAGTGTACATATGAAAAAAAATTGAAAAAAACATATGTAAAAAAATATAAATATAAATTTAATATAAACCTACATATGCATACAAAATATGTAACATTGGTTATCATCATGTTAATAAAAGTCTATGACTAAAAACTGGGTAAAAACAAGCAAAAATGAGAAAAATTGGTGGCGGGGGTATAATACGTAAGTACCCAAATTTGTATTGCCTTATTGCTTGTTTAACTCTTTATGACAAACATAGGCTCGGCAGTGCACCACAAAACACATCATTTCTTTTTACACAATAGGCCATCCATTAAGCAATGAGAGAAATCGTGTTTCAGTTTTAACAATAATTGGTCTCTGAACGGCTTCATGCAACAGTTTCACTGAATTGGGCTTTATAAGTATAGAGATGTATGCAGAGATGGCTCTACACCCCAGTTTTCATAGCCGCGTAAGTTCAACGCAAAGTGCCATTCGTTTTGTGCATCATGTTGACACACCACATGCCGATGACTGTTTGCCCCAGATGCTCAATTTCGTGCTTAATTTCCATTTGCACGTACGCTGACCACTTAGCATAGCGCTTTAGTGTGTCGCCCGGGACCACCTTCCCTCTTAAAATTATCATATCTTCATTTCCTTTCCCACACATATTTTCAATAAAAATTTCGGGATAGGAAAATGGGCACTCGGGCTTAATGCGACTTGAGTACGAATTGGTATGTGTGCTATCATATCATACGTGTGTTAAAACTCCAAATGTGTGTGTCTCATATTCGTGTCTATTTCGTTTGTACATTCTTTACCGTCAGCTTTGCCCATAGGCACTATTGTTGTTCTCATAGATCCATTCCCGCGTTTCTTTGTCCGCGTTTGATACGCCTCTTTTTTTGTATCGCTTTAAATCTGCCTGTAAGCGCAGTTTTGACGATCATTCCGGGCACTTTAAGACTTTTTCATTTTACATTGAGCTTCCCAGTTTTTCGCCAGCTTATGCTGTTGCTGTTTTCTTTTCCGGTGCGACGCATTTTTCCGCACGTAGTCTCCCTGTGTTTTTTCCCTGTGTGGCTGCAGGGAAATCTCGTCATATTTCGTCGCGTAGTGGGCAGGTTTCTTTCGCCCTTATGCATTTGTTGTTTTATTTGTGTGCCTTCACGACAATAGTTGTATGCCATTGGCGGGCTACGTGTTGCCCTCGTGTAATTATAGTGTTGTTTTTAACCGATTAGTGTAACACGACAGTCGGCAGCATGCATCTTCTCATGCTGTCGTCGTTTTTCATTGCTTCATAATTTTCTGTCCCAAAATATTGTAAAAATTAATTATTTAATTAACGATGATTGGGCTCGGTTCGAATTTCCATGCTGTTGAATTCTGTTCTTGTGCTACACTATACTAAGGAGACCTTCAATGTTTTCAAGAACCGGAATTCGGTCCCAAGACAAGTTAAATAATAATCTTTTTGAGCCCTCAATTAGGTTTCCGGGGAACTTACTTTGTTTTAGGAACTTAATCTCAAATAGGGGTTAAGTAAGTAAGTTTCGCTAGGTGCGTGCAGTAGAGGGCCAGGCTATCTTGATAGGTTGGGCCTTACCCCGAGTCGCCTTTTGTGCGAGCGCGTGAGCTTTAGCTAGGGGGTTAAGTAAGCCGTGAGCGTAGTGTACGGCTATGTTTACATTGGAGGGTCATTCACGATGACCGGGCCGAGCTATCATCAAGATTTCATTTTCTGCCTAAAAAATTTTCAAAATTTTTCCACTTTAGTGTAACCATATTGTGTTTGTGTGCATTTTTGACTCTATTGTGTTCGATGTGCATATTGTTCTTGATCAGGGTTGGGGTCGTGACGTAAATTTTTGTCCTGATCTTAATCTCGGTTGTCTGCCATGCCAGGCAAAAAACTAGCGGGAAAAATGACCAAAAGCGGGGAGAAAAACCCCAGATAAGTCGCCTAAGCAGGCTAATACACCGAAATCATCTAGAAGTGGGTCAAATGACTCAGATTCCGAATCCTTAGCACCAGTGCACAAAATTGTGCAAGCGCGGACAGCGTTGTGAATACAAATCAAGCGGCTAGGTGTCCGAACTCAGGACAACAGTGTTGACTCTCCGATAGATAATCTAGTTGCCAAACGACGACAATATCACTCTTCGTCAAATTTTGAATGAAGCAACGATTCCAAATCCGCAAAAATTGGTTTTCGACACAAATGTGAATCGGATAACTGAAAATGGCAATTCAAATAATCTCTTGAATGCGATGTTCGCGCATATGCAAGATTTGGAAAATCGGCTTGAACATATAGCCGTTGAACATGTGCATGCACAGTTGCAAAATGCAAATTCTGCAAACCCTGATTTGCAGCCTGTTGAGCCAACCAGTGCCCAACGTCACTGCAAAGCGGGGACCAGCAGCATTGGCTCGCTTTGCAAATCTTGTCTCGGATTCACAGCGTGCAGCTTGCAAGGTCAATGCCGCATCCGTCGTTCGGCCATTCCAGTGCTTCCGAATCAACCAAATCGCGTCGCGTTTAGCGCATCCTACCGCCTCTGTAAACGCTGAACAGCAACATTTAGCTCGTTTTGCAAATGTTGAACTGTCTCCCGCGAGTACAGATCGTTTTGCCAGCCGTTCAGCTGGCAGAGAACCGAGCTAATCCCGTAAATGCTGAACTACCACCACTTCATGTGATGCATATTCCGCAGAATCAAATTTTCGTGCCAAATACAGGTGCATTGATCCCGCTGGATCAGAACCCACCTCAGAATCAACAGAACCGAAGAGTTCACTATCCTGATCAAGCTACTGACTCTCCGTCGGAAAGTCCCAGAGCGTCATAGATCTTCTTTAAGACGTTCACGGCGTCGCCACCATGGCACGTCGTCTGATAGCTCAGAGAATACAGGTATTCGATACCTAGCTAATTCTATGAATAGAGGTCCATTTTCGCAACAAATTCAGTACACGATAGCCAATAAGAAGTTTCCTCAAGGTGAAAAAACAGATATTCGTGGATTTTTCAAGAACTTGAGCGATTAGCAAATGGCTATAGAATGTGATGAAAGATCGTGTCTAGATTTGTTGCCATCTTTTTCGATACCTATATGACTAGATTGTTTCGCTTCCTACCCAACGACGTTCGCAAATCTTATGAACTCACGAAACAAGCATTAATTGCAGAGTTTTGTCCTATCGACTCAGATACATTGTTTGATAGATTTCTTGAGCAAAAACAGCACCCATCAGAGTCTGTGAACGCTTATTTTTGGCGTTACGCGAAGATCTCATTTGAGCTCAACCAGAAATTCAAGTTGATTCGATAGCTTTTGAAAATGCTTCGTCATCAGCTCAGAAAAGGGATGAATCCAGATCAGAGCCCTCGCGCGGGGCGGGTCGACCCGCCCGCCACCACAGACTCCGCGCGGCCCGGCCGGGCTTTTGCGAGGCGGTCACACGGCTGACGGGGCGGGGCGGGGCGGGCTTTATTTTTCTAAAAATTTTGGCGGGGCGGGGCGGGCCTTTCTTTTTTTAAATTTTTGTTGTGCAAAAGGATACGTGCGCGAAATTGATTTCCATGCACAAGGTTTCGCGAAATAGACTATAGTTCTAAGTAATGCTCTGCTGCTCATCCTTTGAATAAATACTTAATGAAATAGAACACATGGGGGCTGTTAAAATAATACAAATTGAAATAATCCAGCTTTACCTTGCATAAGCTTACATATATACAGTGTTTCAAAAAATGAAACCCATATTTGACCTTGTAACTTCTCAACGGCTCGCTCAATTTCAATGCAAATTGTTTTAAACGATAAACAAAAACCTTCGTAAGAAGCTTGCTAGGTTTCGTATCCGTAGCTTGCTCTGTTCTTGTGCAACGCGCAATTGTGTAAAAGTCGTTTTTTTCATTAAATACAATGCGTGTTTAGAAATAAATCATGTGTTTGCAACGTTGTAGCTTTTAATCGAGTAAACATTTTAGAATACGGTCTGCTCTATTCAAAAGCCTGTTTGTCTAGCTGTTAGCCTGTAAATTTTCGAACTATTTCGCTACTTGGTTCGAGAGTTATTGAGCTTTCGCCAAATGTCATTCCTTAGGTCATTCACAAGCGCAAGCAACTCGCTGCTTATTTTGTCATTGCTGGCTCAATCGCCGAGGGAGTGACCTTAGGCAAAAGCTCAATAGCTCTTGAACCAACGAACAAAATAAAAGTAAAATTTAGAGGCAACTAGCCAGATAAATGAGCTTTTGATTGAAGCAAACCGTATTCTAAAATGTTCACTCGATCTAAAGCTACAACGTCGCAAACATATATTCATTTCTTACAACACATTGTATTCAATGAAAAAAACGACTTTTACCCAAATGCGCGTTGAACAAGAACAAATAAAGCTGCGAGAACGAAACTTCGCAAGATCATTATGAAGGTTTTTATCTATAGATTAAAGCAAGTTGCATTCGAATTGAGCGATTCGTTTCGAAGTTACAAAGTCTGATATGGGTTTCCTTTTTTTGAAACACCCTGTATATATTGGTTGGCAGGTACCTACATACACACGTGGGCGTGGGGGGGTTTGGGGGGCATGCACCCACCAGAAGTTGAAATACCCCCCCAGAAATCAAAATACCCCCCAGAAAATTTTTTTTGCTTTTTCAGCAATTTTTTGATGCCATTGGATAGTGCTTGATGAGAAACGTCGAAAAATGGTGTTTTTTTGCCATACGACCACTTTTAAGACCATTTTTGACCTTTAAAAATTTTTTCACCCCCCTCCCCTCCAGAAATTTTTCCACCCATCCCCCCCAGAATTTCGGTGCTGCCCACCTATGCCTACATATATGTAGGTACACACTACGTCCTCACATAAGGTAGACTATCATCTATAGGATTTGAGTAATGGCGAGCATTGGGATCTGGGTTGTCCCCTGGGATCCAGCAATAGGCGTAGCCAGGGGGAGCATTGGGGGCACATGCCCCCCCGAAATTATTCAGAAATATTGTGATTTTTCTGTTGCAATAATGAGTGTCCAGAAAACTGAGTTAAAAAAGTCAAAAACGTCAAAATTTTCCGGCGCTTCGCGCCGAGTCATTATTATTTATTGTTATATATACATATATCCAATGAATTTAAAAGCATGAATCAGCTAAAATAATCTAGCATCTCACATCACTTTAGTAATTTAATGCACATTCGATCGTTGAGTGAAACTGCGCATGCTTGTTGAGCATAATAGTAAAAGTGCGAAAATGATTGCGTACCAGTTTATCTATTCTCTGTTTTGTTTGTCTTTTGTGTACCAGTTTGTTTATTCTTTGCTTTGTCTTTCTTTACAAGGACACATAATCCTGTTTTAAATGGAAGGAAGGGCCAAATTTTCTTATGTTTTTGCGCATTTCCTATTTTCTGAATTGCATCTTGTTAATAAGAGGGCCACAAATGGGCCTGAAAACGGTAAGAACAAAATTTTCATTGATACTTTTTTCTATATCTTATTGGCAGCGACCCGTTGCTGCTCTATTTAATTAGCAGAGGTCGAAAAACGCATTTCAGCTCGGAAGTTTTGTGCAATGTAGTTCATCAATTTTAGGGGTTTTTGAGCTTGATTCAGAACCGAGATTTGGCCGATTTTGCGAAAATTTTAACGTTACTATTTAACATTAAAATGCTTTTTTTTACAAAATTTTCCGGGACTCTGCCCCACACCCCGCTGGGAACGCTTGAGCGCGCAACCCAGACCCCCTGCAGCCGTAAAATCTCGTACATGTGCAACGAGTTTTTAGGAAGAACAAGCCAGTCGAAGGCTTAGGAATTTCTAAAAATTTCCAGCGGCATTAATTTGTTTTTTTGATTTGATTTAAGCGGTATAAACTGAGTTCAAAGTGCAAAATGTCAAAATTTTCCGGCGCATAGCGTCGCCAGTTACCGTTCTTTCTTTTTGTAAAATTCCTGCATTGTGTTTAAAAGCCTGAAGCACTCAAAATATCTTCAGACAAAGTAAGTAATTCGCAGTTTCCTTGTTAAGCTTGAACTGTCAAAATTGTTTTGTACAAATTTGATAATTTTCTGCTCTGTCGGACTATTAGTATTCACAGATCTACAAAATGTTAAGGGCGGTAAAAAATGACTAAATTTCTTGGCACTTTGCGCCATTTATGATTTCCGAAGTGTTTGTCAATAGGAAGGCCGTAAATTCTACATGAAAACGGTGAAAATTCCAAAAATTTTCGGCACTCCGCGCCGCTTTACATTTTTTGTATTTATGATCGTCAGAAACCCATAAATTAGCTAGGCTACACTACTAAAGGTCGAAAAACTCAGTTTTACTTTACACAACGTTACTATAATTCAATGCAAAAGCAGTCTTAAAAATTTTTGTTTATGCCCTCCCCGAACCAAAATCCTGGCTACGCCTCTGGATACAGCAGACCCCCAAAATTGATTTTGTTGTGCTAGTTTTGGCGATTTCGCCCCATCAGACCCCTCAGAATTTGAGCAATCAGCAATGCAAGATTATGCCTTTTGCAGCTTACCTACATACCTAACTACACCTATCACAGTAACATCATTGTTGTTCCAGTAAAGTTTATTGCTGTAAGACATTAGCTCTTATTCAATTTACAAAATTGCATTGCACTCATTTACATTGAAGATTTTGTATCACTCATTGTCCGGTTCTTTATCTTCTTGCATTCTGGCTCCTTTTCGACCAGAAATGGATACATAGAGTACATGGAAAAATTCTGCGGGGCGGGGCAGGGCGGGCCTAATTTTTGTAACATTACTGGCGGGGCGGGGCGGGTCTAAGGAGCTGCGGGGCGGGGCGGGGCGGGCTTTATTTCTTTCTATGGCGGGGCGGGGCGGGTCAAAAAATTTCGGCCCGCGCAGGGCTCTGATCCAGATATCGCGAGAAAAGCTTACAAAAGAGCGCCTGAAGCACCACTTCAAGATTTTCTTCATGCTGCGCAATGCATAGAGTTTGCAAACCTACAATGTGCTTCAGTTAAGCAGCCTACGCCATATTTACCAGCAACAGCCGCTGCAGTATCCAGTAGCATGTTGCCAAAAAATAATTTTTGGCATTCAACGTATAGTCAAAATGAGACCCCCCGTCAATCTACATCTTTTCCTCAATCGCGTCCAGAGACATCTAATGCTTTAGCGCAACGATATTGTGTGTATTGCAAACACATGGGCCACACCAGAGATGAATGTTTTTGGCGTCAGCAAAACAACAAGCGAAATTACCGCAACAGTGAAGTTCACAATCCTAGTGAGTACGCGAATCGATACTCATAGCCAACCTAGGCCAATGTTTCAAAAACAATTCATCATCTTGGCGATCGAACTACCATACTCCGTATAATTCTCATGTGTTTCAAAACTCACAGTATCCATCTACGTCTCAAAATTATGACTCCCGTCAAGATTTTCGATGTCCGAGCAATGATTTTTGGCAAAATTATGGTAATCGCCAGAACTACCGTAATACTTACAGTTATACGCGATACTATGACAATGAAAGAAATATGTTTGCAAATAATCGTTTTGCAGAACATTCTCAGAGTTATCGCCAGCCGAATAACGCGTATAGACAATTTCCGCAGCAATCTCATGTGTTCTAACCCCCGGCAGTTATGTATTTGGTTTCTTCCGCACCCACCGTTACGTTCCTCCACAACCGACACAATTTAGTCATCTAATAACGAAAACCATTGTAACTTCGTCCGTTTCGACTTCCAAAAATTCGGAACAGATTTTTGCATCTCAAGCTTTTCTCAAAGAATACTATTGTTTACAGAAACGTTTAGCAGTGTATGAAAAGCTAAACTCGCAGGTCAAAACTCAGGATGCAGCTAGACAAAACCGTTGTTAGCCATGCATCTACGAATTTGCCTACAATACTAGCAGAAATCAATGGAATAAAGCTCCCTGCGTTAATTGACACAGGATCGCAAGTCACAATGATGACCACAAGCGCTTTTCTGCATTTAGGTTTCAAATTGCCACTGAAGCAAGCAGCGCATGTTGTTCACGGAATTGAGAAAAAATGACAGCAACCGTGCGTTTCACCTATATCATGCATATCACAATCGCAGAACAAACCACTCCAGCTGTTGTCTTAGTCATTGATGACTTACCGGAAGATTTGCTCCTAGGCTTCGATTTTTGCAAACAAGCTTTACTTTTCATCAACACAGATCGAAGATTGTGCGTTTGCCAATGGTTTTCGTGTCGAATTACTATCCGCAAATGACAAAAAAGCTTTTACGCGTAAACCCTGATAAGCAAACTCGTGTCCAGTTTGAGCTCGCGTAACTGTTGCCGAATCAATTGTCATTCAACCGCGTCACACACAAAGTTGTGACGCCCGGATATGTTTGTTGTGGTCAATTCAATGATGACATTGCTCTTTTTGAACCTGATAATGACTTCATGTAAAGCAAATCACTGTTCGTCGCACCAGCTATCATCGATACATCAGTTCCGGTTTTCCCACTTCGCGTTTGTAACATGTCTAAAGCACCTATCACCATAGATATTGGAGAATTCATAGGTTCTTCAACGACTGAAGCTGAAATTGTGTCCTCATGTCGCCCTATCAGACGATAGAGCGCCCGAACTTTTTGCATCAATCAATAAAGCCTTAAATGGTTCGGCAATAAATACTCATCAGCAACAGCAGCAGGTTTGTGATCTGTGCCAGCGTTACTCTTCAATTTTCGCCCTAAAACGAGAACCTCTAGGCCAAATGCCACTCCTGAAGCATCATATCAATACAGGTGATAGTCCGCCTATCACAGGAAAAACATATCGTGTCGAACATTCACATCAAAAAGCAATGCAAGCAGTTATTGATGAAATGCTAGCTGATAAAGTGATTCGTCCAACTACAAGCCCATGGGCTAGTCCGTTATTCCTAATCTGTAAAAAGGATGGTTCTTTGCGTCCAGTTGTAGACTATCGTCGCCTAAATGAAGTGACCAAGACCCAAGTGTATCCCTTACCTCAAATCGAAGATTATTTCGATGCTCTAGGATCGGCAGCGTATTTTTCTACACTAGATCTCAAATCAGGTTATTGGCAAATCCCTTTAGATAAAGAATCACGGGAGAAAACAGCTTTCATTTGCCCTGTCGGTCACTACAAATTCAATGTGTTACCTTTTGGTCTCAAGAATGCGCCAGCAGATTTTCAGCGCTTAATGGAATTAGTTCTAGCAGGACTAAACTGGAACAAATACCTAGTTTACATCGACAACATCATAGTTTTTTCTCGAACTTTTCCAGAACATCTTCAAGACTTAGAGAAAGTCTTAAATTGGTGATCATCTACTCCTTCCCTAAAAATGGCCGAAAACCATACGTGCAACGAGCAGCTTTGGGGAATTCCGCACGCAAAATTGGATGTCCTCCCCAAACACCACTCCCAAAAAGTCGCAAAATTTCGACTCACCCTCTCCCTATTTTTGACGAAAACTTGCGTTTTTTGGCTATTTTTGCTGTTTTTGCCACTTTTTGCCGAAAATCGAAGTCGCTTACCCCCCTTTTCCTAAAAAATTGCCGAGAAGCATACGTGTAGCGGGGTTCGGGCGATCCCCCGCCCCACACTCTTGCGCCTCGCACGCATTTTTGGCCTAAAATTGGAGTCGTTAACCCCTTCTTCTAAAATGGCAAGGGACCCCTATCCATATTCTAGCCGTTACCTGTATGCTGCGGACCCCCTCTCCCAAAATTTCGAGCTGTTACATGCATGTCTTATAGTGATAGTTTGTCTGTTTACTCTTGCTTACATTCCAAAATACTGTATCACTTAGTGAAATTCTGATAGTTAAGTGCACTTTTGCCATAGGAAAAATTGGGTTCAGAAAAATTTGAAAGGTTTTCACCAAAAATCGTCTGACAGTGACTTGAGTCTTGGACCCTGAGGGGGAAATACTCCTCACCCCTCTTCCCCATGAGGAAGTGTTTTTCACACCCTACTTTAATATTGTTAAAACGCCAATAGCGTAAATTGTCAAAAATGTCGAAAGAAGGAACAGAGTAACGTGATAAAATGCAGAAACTCTGGCATACACGCACACGGTTAAAAGTCCCGGGATGGGGTGAATCTAGTTTCCTGGGGGAGGGGATGGGTGAATTAATTTGTACGGCTTATTATGGCGATAAAATGATGAGTTTAGTTTGATTTTTTAGATATTTTTGTCGTTCCTTACCCGCCCCTGTCGCATGCAATGCAACCCGTAAAATGCTTTAATTCGTTGTATTTTACTCTTCTTGAATATTCGTGATTAAGTTCTGCATAAAAACATAATAAGCCTGATTGAATGACTTGGACTATATAATATGGACAGAATAATGGACATAAAGTGTCTGAATGAATGAATGGACAGCGTACTACTCGAAAAATACTTCAGATTATACTGCTGGGCATCGTTTAGCGCTCTTTTTCATAATTCCAACCATACATGTTACTGGGGATGGGGATCCCCCACCCAAAGTCGGACGTCCCCCCAAGCCAGAAAATTGTTGACCTATTCCCTCGATTTTAGGAAAAAATCAAGTTTTTTGGCCGTTTTTAGGTGTTTTCTGTTCCTTTTTGGCCAGAAATAGGAGGTCATTCACCCCCTCCCCTCTAAAAATGGCGAAATGGTCGGACCCCCCAAATTTGAGCCGTTACATGTATGATTCGAACAATAGGTTTTGGTCCGCAAATAACCTGAGGGGTATGCCTTTCAAAAGTTGTGTAGGGGGATACCCCCATTGTGCATGTGTGAACTCTGGACTTTAAACAATGTCAAAGTGGAGGTGTAAACATATTGCCGTAGTGCACGGATCGCTTGCGGCTGGCCATAACTTTTAACGTCG
Organism: Mermis nigrescens; assembly: GCA_036768485.1. Classification (NCBI taxonomy): domain Eukaryota; kingdom Metazoa; phylum Nematoda; class Enoplea; order Mermithida; family Mermithidae; genus Mermis; species Mermis nigrescens. The sequence goes on from JAVLUZ010000124.1 coordinate 755,473, forward strand.
TTCAAGGAAAGACATGCTTATCTATCAAATGTAGCGGATCCCAAACATAGATGGGCACTGGGCAGCACCGAAATTCTGGGGGTGCAATATTTTTCAAAGGTAAAAAAATGGATCTTAAAAATGGTGTAATGACGAAAAACACCATTTTTCAACGTTTCTCTCCGTCGAGGATTATCCGTTTGCATCAAAAAATTGCGAAAAAAATGAAAAAATCAATTCTGGGGGTATCCGGCCTTCCGAGAGGGTATGCCCACGTGTGGTCCTAAAGTTTTATGTTTACATCAGCCGAAATTATGATCTATCCAGTCGGAATGTAGTCTTTTTTATGGGCCAGGGCCACCCTGTATATCGACAAATTTGAACCTTTTTTGTCGTTAATTTTCCAATATACCATAGCATAACTTTACCTTTTAAAAATGTTGATGGGTGTGCGGATGCTCTTGTCTCTTCTCACATTGAAAATCAAGAAACAGTTAGTGGGTAGTAGGTACTTTGGTATCGTGGATTTACCATTCGTCCACTAGATTAGGGAAACGTATAATGTTTAATTAATTTAAATATGCACAGTATATATATATATATATATATATATATATATATATATATATATATATATATATATATATATATATATATATATATATATATATATATATATATATATATATATATATATATATATATATATATATATATATATATATATATATATATATGGTATTTGAAAAGTTAAAGTCTTGAGATTGTATTAAATTATCTTATTGTTTTAATATTTTTCTGCATTCCGATCCTTTTTTCATATAGGTACCTTCCATTCCATCATTCCTTCCTTGCCTACCTTACATGTAATTCCATTATACATTTTATTGTATACAGTGTGCTTATTTTGGCTGTTTTATCTTTCTGTTTTCAGCTAAGTAATCTGTGCAAAATTCATGATGTGCTGTATTTTTACATATTTGCTCAGCAACAACTCAAAAATATTGCTTATAAGCATACTTGGGCAGCAAGAAAATTCGGGGTCCAGGATCACAGATGGGCGTGTGGGGAGGGGGTTGTACTCCTCAGAAGTTGAAACCGCCCTACAGATTGCTTTAGACCCCCAGAATTCTTATTTTTAATAACATTTTTTGCAATTTCACCCATCCTGACTCCCCCTACAGAATTATTTTGCTGCCCATGCATGGTCAGAATGGGTTAAATTTTCAAAGATGGTATCAAAAATAGAATTCTGGGGTCTACAGTAATCTGGGGTTTTCAACTTCTACCCCCGATCACTCCCATGTGTGCTTTTAAGCGTAGATAGGCTGCACCGAAATTCTGGAGGAGGTGCAAGATTTTTTGAAAGTCAAAAAATGGTCCTAAAGATAGTGATATGGCGAAAAAACGGAAAAATTCAAAAATCGAATTCTGGGGTATCCGGCCCCTGGGGGTGTAACCCCCCACCCCACCCACATGTGATTATAAGGCATTAACCATATTTAATGCTTAGCCGCTTAGTCGGTTTTATGGTCTTTCAAATGAAAATGGAAAACGGCCAAAATTCAATTAAAATTAAGTGAAAATCAATTTTCAATCCAAACAATTGAAGGTGAAATATAAACGCTTTTCTGGCTCCTAGTAAAATCTTAGGCATTTTGTATTTTTATTCTTGTCTTTTGGGAGTAAAATTTTCCTATTATTTATCGCGTGATGAACTCTGGTCATGTTCTAGTGCGATAATGTACAAGTATGACATTTGAAACAGTTTTCTTTTTCAATGCATTCAGGAAAGAGGCGTTATGATCGCAAGCAACGCGGATACGGTGGTCAGACCAAACCCATTTTCCGAAAGAAGGTATTTTCCTCACTTAAGCAGATATATGTACAGTCGTAAAACATACCCCACCACAGCGGAGCAGTGATCGACCGATTACTCGGGCGCTGACCACACATGGATGTGGGGGTTTGGACCACACATGGGCGTTGGGGGTTGTTCTTCTAGAATCCGGCAGACTCCCTCAAAATCGATATACGCCCCCATTGTTGGTGTGTATTTTGGGATTTTTGCCAGTTTTGCACCACCCATGCCCTCTGAATTTGGTCGCTGGCCATGCATAATCAGGACCGCGGACCCCCCAATCGTCGAATTTCACAGAATTGAATTTTTTGGGGCTATTTTTGGCAATTTTGCCCTTTGACGCTCCAAAATTTGGTTGCTGCCTATTATGTATGGTGCTGATCATACTTGGGAAGCGCCTAAATTCTGAAGGGGTTCAGAAATTTCAATTAACCAAAAAGGTGCCTACTCGGCAAAGATTTTTTTCCGATGTACAAAGACTTTTTGGGACGTCTTTGTACATGCACAAAGATTTTTGGAAGACAAAAATTGCAAAAAAGGTCTGAAATTCGCAGAAATTTTCGACGCTTCGTGCCGAAATGAATAATTGTGTGTTCTATTCATCTTTATAATGGCAGGAATTGCATTTCAAATGGAAAAATGTCAAATTTTTCGGCGCTTTGCGCCGTTTTAAGACGATTCCTAGTTATTTTTGCCCTTCGAGACCCAGAAATTAACTAAAATACACTACCAAAAGTCAAACAACTCTGTTTTTACCCTACTAAAATCGCTAATGTACCATATAGTATCCCTAAATTTGTGTGTATAAAATGTTCAATGATTTTTTGAAAGGCAAAAACTATAGAAAGGTGTAAAATTCCCAGAAAATTTGGCGCTTCGCGCCGAAATGAGTATAGTGCTGGCCTCTAAAAAAACCATTTTCATGTTTTTGGCTTATAACTTCAGAACAAATAGCATTGAAGAAGTCAACAAACATCTATTTTTGACAGCTGCCCTAGGCCTATAACTTGCTACATGGAAGAATTTTTAAGCGCCATATTTCATAGCAAGCTTGCATGAAATACGAAACTTTGAATAAAAACCACTTTTTCCTAAAAAAAACCATGGGAACTAAAAAAAACCACCCCCAAAATGTTATGCGAAGTGCATGGTTGGCAGCGTGAAACAGTTAGTTGACCTTAAATGATCACAATTTTGAAAAAAAATCATTTTTCACGATATTTCCGTTCATTTTATCACATTTATATAAAAATCAATAATTTTTTCTGAATTTCATTAAAAGTTCTATAAATTTCACAAATACAGTCTTCAATTGATAAAAAAGACTCTAAGTAAGTCTCTTCTACATCCTCTGCAAGAAATCAGTGCAAAATTATGCAACTTGATGAAAAGTAATTTCGTTGCTATGGCAACGTATACTTAGCATTGGTCTTTTTTTAGGTTACAGTGGTTTTTTTAGGTTACAATCGAACTTTTTTGGCAGTTTTTGGGGTGATTCTTATTTTTTGTGAAAAATAAATATCAGGCATCATGAAAGGTGCTACGAGGCACATTCCTGCTAAGTTTTGTAAAAATTGGCGCTGGTTTTTTTTAGGTTACAACTGGTTTTTTTTTAGGTTTGGCTTTGAAGGTATACTGTAGCTATGTGGATGACATAGAAGAACTAAATTTTTTTCTGACATTAGTCTGCAAGGGAGCCTAACGTGAAAACATAAAAGATTCCAACAAATATGAATACGGGTAGAAATACTGACCCTCAAAAATGCTTTAAAAAAATCATAAAAATGGCAATTTTTAGGAACTTTTCGACAAATTTATATCTCAAGTTTCTGAATGATCCGGAAAGCGACCAGGGGTCAATTGTAATCCTCATGGCATAGCTTGTTCGCCAGTATAATATCATCAGTCATCTCCTTTTGGTTATGGAAAAAAGGGGTGGTTTTTTTAGGTTACAAATCGACTGGTTTTTTTTAGAGGCCAGCACTATAATTGTTTGTCCTATTTATCCTTAAAATGGCAGAACTTGCATTTAAAATGAAAAAAATGTCAAATTTGGGACAATTTTCAGTAATTTTTTGGGTGAGAAACCCATAAATTAGCTAAAATATGCCACCAAAGATCGAAAACCTTGTTTTACCACACTAAAATCGCTACTGTGCTATATTATAGTACGGAAAAATTTGTATGTACAAAATGTACAAAGACTTTTGTGGACCATCTTTGTACATGTACAAACGGACCTTGTACAAAAAAAAACACCGGGTAGGGGTAAAAAGAACATTTTCGACGTTTCTAATCGATTCTTATCTGTTAGCATCAAAAATTTGCGGGATGTAAGAAATTTCAAAAATTTAATTCTGGGATTTCATGCGTAAAGTGGTCGTATGGCGGAAAAAACACCATTTTTCGACGTTTCTCATCGAGCTATTTCTTATCTAATGGCATTTTAGCTTATCGCTCATCATCAAAAAAAAATTCAAAATTTGAATTCTGGGAGTATTTTGATTTGTGGGGGGGGGGGGTATTTCAACTTCTGTGGTGTACATTTAAAATTAGTTAAAAATTAGCAATAGTGCAGTTTAATGTTCGATTACTTGTTTCGCAAAATTTTATGACAAAGGAAAAGATTTAATATAAGGCATTCCTACCACACGTAGGCGTGAGGGGGGTTGAGGTTTGCATGCACCCCCCAGGAGGCCGAATACCTCTCCCAGAAAGCAAATTACCGCCCCCTACAGTCAAATTTTTTGATTTTTTTCTGTTTTTTCGCAATTTTTTGAGAATGAGAACTGTTGAAGAATCTTGTTTTTTTGCCTACCACCGTTTTAAGACCATTTTTTGACCCTAAAAAAATCCTGCACCCCACGCCAGAATTTCGGTGCTGCCCACCTATGATTTCTATTAAAGCTACATGGTTCAAGTTTTGTCGCAATAATTTTGTTTTTAATTTTTGCTAAAAAGTGATGGTTGCCATACGTGGGCAGCAAGGAAGTTCTGGGGGTGCAAGATTTTCAAAGGTCAGAAAATGGCCGTAAAAATGGTGGTATGGCGAAAAAATATCATTTTTAAACGTTTCTCATCGAACAATATCCATTGGCATCAAAAAATTGCGAAAATCAAAAAGTTCAAAAAATTGAATTCTTGGGGTATTTTGATTTTTGGGGGGGGGCTATTTTGGTTTCTCGGGTGGGGGAGTGCATACCCCTTAAACCCCCCACGCCCAGGTATGATGGCCGCTGATAATTTAGTAGTTAGTTCACGTAGACTGCTGAAATTTTCAGCGTTAGGAGAAATCAAAAATTAAAATCAAGTGTAAAAAATTTATCTGATTCAATTGAAAAGTTTTGCGATAACGTTACAATAAGTGGTTCTCGCAATGGCCTCTATCAGCTTTGACAGTCAATTTTAAACGGTAGCCAAATTGATCGACATATACTGGCAGGCGCTTCCACGCTAAAAATTTGTCTTTCCAAGTTTACAGTTTCCCTTGTCTATATTTTTTACACGAATTTTACTTCACATTCTTATACGATTTATAATATATCACAATTTTGGCATAAATATTTTTAAAAAATTTTGCGCTAATCTGAATTTAGGTGAAATTTTTCTCGTCTTATAAAATTTGACCTAACGAGCATTGGACTACACTAGTGATCGACCGGGGCGACTTTTTTGGCCGGGGCCGGGGCGGTACCGAGGCTGAAAAAATCCCCGGCCGGGGCCGGGGCTGGCCGGGGTCAGACAAGGAAAATATTGCATGACACATACTTGGGGTGGGCATAGGAAAAGAAATAATGAGTGACTGCTCCATTCAGTAGTAAATGGCAAGCGCAAAGTTAGGTGTGCCTTTTCATATCAAGTTTTATTACTATTATTATGTCACAAGAAACAAATTTAGTTTAGTGTTTCATTGTCTGAATCATCGATAAATTCTATGTCGCTGCTATTAGCAAACTCTATATCATTTGAATCTTCGCTACTGCTACTGCTGCTGTAGCGATTGGATGCAATAGGTATTGGATGTAATAAATGGGACATCACACATTCCCATAAGGGGGAGGGGTATTACCCCCTCAGGGCCCAAGACACAGGTCACTGTCAGACGATTTTTGGTGAAAACCTTTTGAATTTAGCAAAAGTGTACCTACTATAAGAATTTCACGAAGTGATACATTATTTAAGAATTGCCAAAAAACGGGGGAGGGTGGTCAAATATTTTCTGACTTTCAAGGAAGTTCGGAGCTTCAAAGCGTGGATGGGGGATGGCCCAAACTCCCTGTCACATGTATATTTCTCGGCCATTTTTAGGGGAAGGGAGGTAAGCGGCTCCATTTTTGCAGCCGCTTACCCCCTGAAAATCTTTAGAATGGTAGAATTTGCAATAAGGAATTCTACACCTCTTTACAGTTTTTGTTCTTCAAAAATCTTTGTCATGTTCAAAGACGGTCCTGAAACGTCTTTGTACATCAGCAAAAGTCTTAGCCAAATACGAAAAGACCGTGCTTCTAAATGTGATAATTCGGCCTGAATTTAGTTGATATTAGTTCGGCGCGAAGTGCCAAAATTTTTATGAGCTTTTGATGGAATTCACACATAAAACTCGACTGAGAAAGCTAAAACAACTTGTACTACAAAATCAGAAATATTACAAAAATTGTAATATGCGAATTAAATCTTGTAATAAGCAACACTACGCTTAGAATGGAAAAATGGAAAAATGTCAAATATCAAGAAACCCAAAAATTAGCCAAATACACTACTAAAGGTCGAAAAACTATGTTCTACCACACTGAAATCATTACTGTACCATATTGAAGTATACAAAAATTTGCATGTACAAAACAGTATTTCTTTTGTATTCGCCAAAGATTTTTCCCGATGTTCAAAGACTTTTCAGGACTATCTTTGTACATGTACAAAGATTTTTGGGAAGATAAAGACTGTAAAAAGGTGTGAAATTCCGAAAATTTTTTGGCGCTTCGCTCCGATATGAAAAATTGTCTGTCCTATACAGTGTTTTTTTGTACAAGGTCCGTTTGTACATGTACGAAGATGGTCCCCAAAAGTCTTTGTACATTTTGTACATGCAAATTTTTGTGTACTATAATATAGTACAGAAGCGATTTCAGAGCGGTAAAACAGGGTTTTCGATCTTTGGTAGTGTATTTTAGCTAATTTCTGGGTTTCTGACGCCAAAAATTACTAAAAATTATCTGAAACCGGCGCGAAGCGCCGAAAAATGTTGACATTTTTCCATTCTAAATGCAAATTCTGCCATTTTAAAGATATATAGGACGAATAATTTATCAGTTCGGCGCGAAGCGCCGAAAATTTCGGGAATTTCTACACCTTTTTACAGTTTCTTCCTAAAAATCTTTGTAAATTTTGTACACACAAATTTTTGGTTACTATAATATGGTACAGCAGCGATTTTAGTGTGGTAAAAACTAGAGCTGTGCCGGGGCCAGGCCCCGGCGCCGGGGCCTAGGCCCCGGCCCCGGGCCGGGCTAGGCTGGCCCCGGCACCGGGGCCGGGGCCAATGTTAGAGTTGATTATAATGTAGAAAATTGATAATGTTTTGGGCAGATTTACCTTTAAACTCAATTTCAAGCAAACCACAGATCTTGCTAATTCAAATCTTTATTTCACTATGTCAGATTGGTGCAAATTTCTAGTTAATAATCAAAATTGACATATTTTAAATTGCAATTCATATAGACGAGCATTTCCAGCTTGCTTGGTAGCAGACAGCTACGTCTATCAGAACAAATAGAATAATAAGCCTAAAAAAGTGCAAAGTAAAGCACATTGAAAAACGCATCCAAGTCAGAGGAGTTAAATCCATACATGGGCAGCTCAAAAATTCTAGGGGTCCAACATTTTTCAAAGTCAAAAAGTGCCTGATAATATATGGTAGAGCGAAAAAACACCGTTTTCTCGCGTCTCTCAATGAGCTATCCATTAGCATCAAAAAACCGCAGAAAAACAAAAAATTCTGAAAATCAATTTCTGGGGGGTCTAGCGGATTTTTTTGGGGGGGGGAGAATGAGAATTCTGGGGGTCTGGATCCCCCGATGCCCATGTTCTGTTATATCTTGTAATCCGAGCAAATATTAACGCTTGACGTGCATATCTACAAGCAAGAATATATGCATAGGTACATATAAGGGGTAGGGCAGGGTCGTACTATGAGTATGGTAAAGCACGCTATTATTGGCCCCGGCCAGGCCCCGGCACCGGGGCCTAGGCTCCGGCCCCGGCCCCGGCAAAAAAGGCGGCCCCGGCACAGCTCTAGTAAAAACAGAGTTCTTCGACTCTTCCTAGTGTGTTTTAGCTAATTTCTGGGTCTCTAAGGGCAAAAATCACTCAGAATCGTCTTAAAATGGCGCGAAGCGCCGAAAAATTTGACATTTTTACTTTTGAAATGCGATTTCTGCCATTATAAAGATATATAGAACACACAATTACTCATTTCGGCGCGGAGCGCCGAAATTTTCTCGAATTTCAGACCTTTTTTGCAATTTTTGTCTTCCCAAAAATCTTTGTATATCGGGAAAAATCTTTGCCGAGTACAAAAGAAAACCGTGGTCCTATATATCTACAATATGGCAAAATTTGTATTTAGAATGGAAAAATGTCAAATTTTTAGGCGGTTCGCGCCGTTTTGAGACAATTTTAGTAATTTTTGGCGTTAGAAACCCAGAAATTAGCTAAAATATACAATCAAAAGTTGAAAGACCCTGTTTTACCTCACTAAAATCGCCACTGTATCATATTATAGTAACCAAAAATTTGTGTGTGCAAAATGTACAAAGACTTTTGGGGACCATCTTTGTTCATGCATATACAAAGGTACATTGTACAAACAAACACTGTCACATACTGATAGTATGCGAAAATGTGTATGTTTAAAAATATATTTATATAATATAGCTACAAAAATTTGTTAGCTCATACAAAGACCTTTCCGGAGATCTTTGTACAAGCACAAGACGCTCGTACAACAAAATAGAGCCGGCTAATAATAGTCCACCACTTAATTTTCTGGTCCTCCAATTTTGATTTCACCCCTCCCTCAACTCTGGACCTTAGGAAACTATTTGAGACATATTTAGTTTATCGGATCGGACGCAATTATGCAGTGTAGTTCATATTCGCCTATAATTAATCTCTGTCCTAATAACTATTACACAAGAAACGCGCTTTAAAGCACGCAGTTCCAATTCAATTAAATGTAAGTGTTTTTTGTAAAAATAGTTTGTTGAAAACGTACAATTTCCAACTAGAAATAGAACGTATTTTTTATCTCTAAATCTTTTAGCCATAGCTATGAATGAATGAGTAAAAAGTAGCATTTAGTTTAAATAAATTAAGTAGAGGAATCGAAAACATGCAGATTTTCCTGAACATTTATTCAGTTAAAGCTCATTTATACACAGTAGCAAAGTTATAACAAGGACTAAGTAAGTATACATAAATATGGTCTAATCAGTACAGTTCTCAAAATAAACACTTGCCCATTGATAAATAAGTGTCAGTATCACAGCCTGTACAAAATACGAATTACACTAAATTTTTCCCCGGCCCCGGCCATTTTTTGACCTTGCCCCGGCCGGGGCCGGGGATGCTTAAAAATGGCCGGGGATTGCCGGGGCCGGGGCCCCGGTCGATCACTAGACTACACCATACATGCACAGCATGGGAATTCTGGGGGGTGAAAACCTAAAGTGCCTTTTTTGGGCCCAAAAATGGCCGGTACGCGTTAAAAAACATCGTTTTCTGGCCTTTCTGACGATACTCTATCCTTCTAGAGCATGAAATTATGAAAAAAAATTTGAAAAAGTCGGATAAATTGACCAATATATCGCATAAAACATGAATATATGGAGCGGAGCGCCGAAAAATTTGGCGATTTTGAGCAAATAGATAGCCAAAAACTCTTAAAAAGACACTTTTTCTACCAATTTTCAGGTAAGTTTAGGACACTCTTGAAAAATCGCCAATTCTGGGGGGGGTGAAAGATTTTTTGCGGGGCGTGAAAAATGATTCTGCGGTGGGTGAAACCCCCCAAGATCATATATGGACTACACTCTTGCAAGGTTTCAATTGCTAAGTATACGCTACAGTATAGGTACCTTTATCAGTGCGGAACCGTTTTTGTAAACATCCTGTACATGGACAGTACTTACCTTATGGTCCTATGCACACATAAGCGTGGGGTTATGCACTCCCAGAAGTTTGAATAACCCCCTTCAGAAACCAAAATAAACCCCCAGAATTCAATTTTTGAAGATTTTTCTGTTTTTTTCGCAATTTTTTGATGGCAATGGATGCTCGATGAGAAACGTTGAAAAACTGTTTTCTTCGCTATACCACCATTTTTTGACGCACCCCAGAATTTCGGTGTTGCCCACCTATAGTCCTATGTATACGTATAAATCGCGATATTAGAGCGGCGAAATAGATTGCTTTTTTCGTGATCATCCGGTTTTTCATTGTTTAGGCGAAGACCACGAAGAAGGTTGTATTGCGCATGGAGTGTACAGAATGTAAACATAAGAAGCAGTTGGCCTTAAAACGTTGCAAACATTTTGAATTGGGTGGCCAAAAGAAAACCAGGGTGAGTTCAGAACTCTTTGTTTTGTTTTTGCCAGATTGGCTTGACTGCTGTGCTTTTTTCTTTTAGGGGCAGATGGTCCAGTTCTAGTGTGTGTGATTTGATGGTTACTATTTTGAAATCGTTAATTATCGCCATTTGTTGAAATAAAAAACATGAAAGGTTTTGATTACTGAGTGCCTATATGTACATAGGTAACAAACCTGGGCGTGGGTGTATGCACTCCCCAGAATTCAATTTTTTTGTTTCCTTTCCGTAATTTTGTGATGTCAATGGATAGTGCTCGATGAGAAACGTTGAAAAGTGGTGTTTTTCGCCATACCACCATTTTTAAGGCCTTTTTTGACCTTTGAAAAATCGTGTAGCCCTCAGAATTTTGTCGCTGCCCACGTTGGTCGTCCTATTCCAGCATGGTGACCTATCTAGTGTTGTAAAAGCTATCCTTATCTTTCTAGCAAGATCTTTATCCTTTGGAAAAACCACGGGCCGTCTTTATCTTTTTTGATAGGCATTTATCTTGCTAAAAAAGAGTAAGTGCATAAGTTGCATGTAATCCAAAATGCAGGTTTGACGTGAAATACGTTAGACGCATTCAAGTTTTACTGTACTACAAGAAAAAACGATTGTTTTAACCCTGCAGCGTGCGGCTCAAACTCATGCCTGTATATCAACCTAAGTAAGCGAGGGCATACGTGGGCAGCAAGAAAATTCTGGGGGGGTGCAAGATTTTTTTGAAGTCAAAAAATGGCCTTAAAAATGGTGGTATGGCGATAAAAACACCATTTTTCGACGTTTCTCATCAAGCACTATCCATTGGCATCAAAAAATTGCGAAAAAAACAAATTTTCAAAAATTGAATTCTGGGGGGGGGTATTTTGATTTCTGGGGGTATTTTGGTTTCTGGGGGTGCATACCCCCCCCAAACCCCCCACGCCCAGGTGTGAGCGAGGGTACTAGCACCCACCTTAATCTAAGCCTAGAAAAAATCAGTACTATACTTTGTATACAGGCGCACAGAGCACGGTTTTGATGCTTGTGAAAAGAAAGAAGTGACTTGCTGTCAGCCAATTAGTAGTAGTACGTGGGTCAGTCAGATACCGCGGGTAAACCCTCAAACCTACATTTATGTGTGCTTAATGCCTATCACCTCTTTGACCTCAGGTGTAAAAGTTATGGCATTCAGTTGGCTGCTTTACATCACCCACTCTCGTTTATTGCACTTCACATACGTCATACTCCTAGTCCAGGCGACCATACTTAATTTTATCTTTTTGGTTCCTTTATCTTAATTTTTTATCGTTATCTTCTAGATTTTGAAATTTCAACTTTATCTCTCTCTTTAATCTTGCAAAAAATCCTTTGCAGCACTAGACTTGTCGCACTCCACTCGATTGTCGTTGGCCATTCTTCAAGATCGAATGCATAAGCAGTGTGAATTTGGCGGGGGTCGAAAATTGTGGATAGCCCTATCAAGAAATAAAGGAAATTTTCGGATTCTGAGGGTCAGTATGGCCTCCGTAAAAACTTATTCCGTTTAATTGTGCAAAGAAGAATCTACTTTCTGCATGCATTTACAAAGGTTACGTAAGTACCTCATGTTGAGCTCTATTGGCAACCAGAAATAAAGGGAATTTTTTGGGTCAATTTCAGGCCTTTAAGCAAGTTTTCCAGTTTTGCCATCTTTTTTCAATGTAGGATTAGGATCCCTTCACGTACAAGTCCGGTCCGAGTTTTGCGTATGATGGCAACTACTATTTGAAGAAGAGTCATTCATATGCATACATACATAGGTAACCAAATTCTGGGGTTCCGTTGGGGCAAAATCGCCAATTCTTTGGCTCGGAGGTTCTATCTATGTAGAACGTTCCCATGCTCAAGTGACCATCTGCATTGTCTGTTTCGTTTGTTCGAGAGCTTTTTGAAAGGCTTTCAGTGGCTACAACAGTGTGAACTGATACAAGAATATTTGTAGCAGAGGGCTACTACCATAGGTGGGCAGCACCAAAATTCTGGTTGGGGGAGGGTGAAAAAATTTTCAAAGGTCAAAAAATGGTCTTAAAAGTGGTCGTATGGCGAAAAAACACCATTTTCCGACGTTTCTCATCAAGCACTATCCAATGGCATCAAAAAATCGCTAAAAAAGCAAAAAAAAATTCAAAATTTGAAGTCTGGGGGAGGGGTATTTTGATCACTGGGGGTATTTCAACTCCTGAGGGGGTGCATACCCCCCACGCCCATGTGTGGCTACTTCACAATTTGAAATTGATACATTTAAGTTAAGCCCGTGAGGTAAATGTTATATTGTTTCTCAATTAAATTAAATATTAGCGCAGAAATGAGTAAGAGCCCGAATGGACGCTTATCCCACACACGCGATTTAGAGCGGAAGATCTGGGAAACCGGTGCGCATAAATTTTGCTCACGTAACGGAGGGTTTGAGGTGCCAATGTTACACTTGGAGGTCTCCGAGTTCGAGCTCTGCGATCACACTTTTCTTAATTTGAAATGGATACTTCGAAGTTAAACCCATTTAATTGATGTTATATTGTTTCTCAATCATATTGAATATTAGCGCAGAAAGCGAGCAAGAGCTCTAGTGGACGCTTATCCCACCACACACGTGATTCAGAGCGCAAGATCCGAAAAACCGGTGCGGGTAAAATTTTGCTCACGTAACGGTGGATTTGAGGTGCCCAGCCCACCATAGATGGGCGGCACCAGTTCTGGGAGTGCAAGATTTTTTCAAAGGTCAAAAAATGACGGTATGGCGAAAAACACCATTTGTCAACGTTTCTCATCGAGCGCTATCCATTGGCATCAAAAAATTGCGAAAAAACAGAAAAATTTCAAAAATTCAATTCTGGGGGGTATTTTGGTTTCTGGAAGTGTATTGCATACCCCTTACGCCCAGGTATGGTGCCCACGTTACAAATCCTACATACAGTGTATCGAGTCATAGTACACCTACCTACCTAATTTGAAACACAATACATTCAGTGGCAAAGCAGCAAATTATATCACAAGAGCTTTTTGGAGATGTTATTCATATAAATCTTGAGATTGCACTAAAATTAGCCCAGTCAACAATTTCTAGTTAATTCCAATAGATTTATGAGGTTTTAACGTTTTAAAGTTCAAACTCGCTTATTTTCCCCGAAAAACATTTCTATTCTGTTGTTCTGGGTTCCCTAATCTTCGCCATGTGCGCGTCCGTCCCGTCCACATCTATGTTGCCTGCATGCGTCCAGCCAGCTGCCCTGGAAAAAATTTACTGAAAAACAGCACGAATCTAAATTTAAAGTCATAAATGGTACGGCACAACGCTAATTTTGAGAACTTTAATCAACGTTAAACATTCAAAACGCAAGACAACTGATAATGAAGTCGCGAAGAGTGAACAATGCTACAAACGACTAGGAAAAGACAGAATCAGACGTATCAGCCAATAAGTTAAACAACAATGAAAATACAGAAGGAATGGAGACTGAAACCGGAATGTATCAATGTAACGATTTAGAAAACATGGAGGAAGGATAATGAGAATATAACAGCCTTCTTCATACATATAAATATAAAGACAACCAGGCGTGAACTTAAGTTGATTCGGAAACATACATGTAACAGGGGGATAGAAGAATCCCCACCCACCAAAAGTTCGTTGCTTCCCGGTCTCATGGAAGCCAAGAAATTTTCAATTTCCCCCTACGAGTTTTGTAAACAAATTGAATTTTTCGGCTGATTTTAGGTATTTTTGACCGTTTTTGGCCAAAAATTAGAGGTCATTTTCCCAAATGGGGATACCACCATACATGGGCAGCACCAAAACTGGGAGATCAGAATCACGTGTGGGCGTGGAAGGCGGAGAGGGTACGCGGGGTATGCAATCCCAGAATTCAATTTTTGAAAATTTGTTTTCATTTTTTCGCGATTTTGTGCTGCCAATGGATAGTGCTCGATAAGAAACGTTGAAAAATGATGTTTTTCCTTCACACCACCATTTTTATGACCATTTTTGACCTTTAAAAATCTTGCACACAGACACACCCCTCGATATTTTGGTGCTACCCACCTATGATCAGGATGGAATAAATCGCCAAAAATGTTACTAAAAATATAATTCTGGGGGTGGGTATTTCAAATTCTGGGGGTACAACCATAGATGGGCGGCACCAAAGCTCTGGGGAGGTGCAAGATTTTTTCAAAGGTCAAAAAATGGCCTTGAAAATGGCGGTATGAGTAAAAAAACACCATTTTTCAACGTTTCTCATCGAGCAATATCCATTGGCATCGAAAAATTGCGAAAAAAACACAAAAAATTTCAAATATCGAATTCTGGGGGGGGGGGTATTTTGGTTTCTGGGGGAGTGCATACCCCCAAACCCCCCATGCCCGGGTATGGGTACAACCCCCCCCCCGCAAACCATACGCTAGGGATCGGACGAGGCCTCGGCCTCGGCCTCGGTAATCCTCGGTCTTTTTGAGATCCCTCGGCCTCGGCCGAGGGTAAGGTGAAAAAACGGCCGAGGGACCGAGGGTTTTTTAATTTTACATTTTTGAGTAATACCGAAATAGCACAAATACATACATCACCGATCGTTTAAAGTTTCGTTCGATAACAAACGATATGTGGAGCTCTGCAGCCATAGATGTTTATATGGCGGTTACGGTTCATTTTATTGATAAAGAAAAGTGGGAACTTAAGGCGGCAGTTGTTAAACGCTTACCGTTCTCGGAGAATCATAGAGGCAAAATTTGGCTTCTGCCATAAACAAGGTGCTGTTAGATTTTAATTTACTTAGCAAAGTGCACCTCGCCATTCGTGATAACGGGGCTAATGTTGTTAAAAGCGATGGAAATTTGGCAAATTCAAAAATGTTGGCTGCTTCTTGCTTGCCCTCCACCTGATCGTAACAAATAGTTTAAAAAGGCAATGTGTCGTTATTGACATGATCGCAAAAGTAAATTCAATACAAAGCAGTTTTTTAATACAAGGTCCGTTTGTACATGTACAAAGATGGTCCCAAAAGTCTTTGTACATTTCGAACGTGCAAATTTTAGTCTACTATAATAGTACAGTAGCAATTTTAGTGTGGTAAAACAGTGTTTTCGATCTTTGGTAGTGTATTTTAGCTAATTTCTGGATTTCTGACCAGTTTTTTGTACTCAGAAAAGATTTTTCCCCATGTACAAAGACTTTTCGGGACTGTCTTTGTACATGTACAAAGAGTTTTGGGAAGACAAAAATTGCAAACAAGGTCTGAAATTCGCGAAAATTTATCGGCGCTTCGCGCCGAAATGGGTAATTGTGTGTTCTATATATCTTTATAATGGCAGAAATTGCATTTCAAAAGGAAAAATGTCAAATTTTTAGGCGCTTAGCCCCGTTTTAAAACGATTCTTAGTGATTTTTGCCCTTTAAGACCCAGAAATTAGCTAAAATACACTACCAAAAGTCGAGCAACTCTGGTTTTACCACACTTAAGTCGCTACTGTACTATAGTACCCAAAAATTTGTGTGTACAAAATGTACATATTTTTTTGGGAAGACAAATACTGTAAAAAGGTGTAAAATTCCCAAAAATTTTTGGCGCTTCGCGTCGAAATAAGTAATTGCTTGTCCTATATATCTTTAAAATAGCAGAATTTGCAATTAGAAAGGAAAAATGTCAAATTTTTCGGCGCTTCGCGCCGTTTTGGTACAATTTTTAGTAATTTTTGGCGTCAGAAACCCAGAAATTAGCAAAATACACTGCCGAAGATCGAAAACCCTGTTTTACCACACTAAAATCGCTACTGTTCTATATCATAGTAAGCAAAAATTTGCGCATACAAAATGTACAAAGGCTTTTGGGGACCATCTTTGTACATGTACAAACGGACCTTGTACAAATAAAACACTGTTTCTGACGCCAAAATTATTACAAATTGTCTCCAAACGGCGCGAAGTGCCGAAAAATTTGATATTTTAAATGCAAATTCTGCCATTTTTAAGATACAGACAAACAATTACTCATTAAGGCGCGAAGCGCCGAAATTTTTTGGGAATGTTACACCTTATTACAGTTTTTGTCTCCCCAAAAATCTTTGTACATTTTGTACACACAAGTTTTTGGGTACTGTAATATGGTACAGTAGCGATTTAAGTGTGGTAAAAACAGAGTTGTTCGACTTTTGGTAGTGTATTGTAGCTAATTTTTGGGTCTCTAATGGCAAAAATCACTAAGAATCATCTTAAAATGGCGCAAACTGCCAAAAGATTGACATTTTTCTTTTTGAAATGCAATTTCTGTTATTATAAAGATATGCAGAATACACAAAATAGTGATAGCGAAACGAGCTGAATGATCAAGACGATTAGCAATTTGTCACTACTGTGCTTGTCATTTGCATACCTACCTTTGAATTAAATTTGAATAATAGCTTGTTAGCTTTGATCTATATTACACTAATCAATCCTATTGCTATTATACCCACATCACATGGAGCATATATGTCCTATATTGTTTGTACTCATATACTCATATTATATCTATTACAAATCCTCGGTCCCTCGGTCCCTCGGCCCTCGGCCTCGGCCGAGGCAAGGATTTCAAAGTTCCTCGGCCGAGGCCTCGGCCGAGGGAAAAAAAGACCCTCGTCCGATCCCTACCCCACGCCCATGTGTGGATCCTACCCAAAATTTCTAGCCGTTTCATGTATGTCCAGGAATGAAACGATATTAAGTACCTAACTACCTACTGAACCGATCAAGTTGATAACGTATAACAAAGAATGTGGGAGCGTCAACTGAATTGCCTGCTGTGGTGGTAAGGCACGAGCTCCTCAGGGGACATTATCATAGATGGGCAGCACCAAAATTCTGGAGAGGGGGTGCAAGATTTTCTAAATTTTCAAAAATCATCTTTAAAATGGTAGTATGCATACGTGGGCAGCAAGAAAATTCTGGGGGGGTGCAAGATTTTGAAGGTCAAAAAATGGCCTTAAAAATGGTGGTATGGCGATGAAAACACCATTTTTCGACGTTTCTCATCAAGCACTATCCATTGGCATCAAAAAATTGCGAAAAAAACGAAAAAAATTTTCAAAAATTGAATTCTGGGGGTATTTTGGTTTCTGGGGGTGCATACCCCCAAAACCCCCCAGGCCCAGGTGTGGTGGTATGGCCATTTCAACGTTTCTCATCGAGCACTATCCATTGACACCAAAAAATCGCTAAAAAATTTCAAAATTGAATTCTGGGAGTATTTCGGTTTTTAAGGGGTATTGTATTCAGCCTTCTGGGGGTACGCATACTGCATACCCCCAAACCCCCCACACCCACGTGTGGATATAATCCGCAAAGAATTGCTTACGTCACGAGTCGTGCTCGTGCTCAAAAAATACGCTTTTATAAGGCTACCTCAACCTCACTTGAGGTTGAGGTACTACCTCAAACTCACTTAAAAATCATTCTGATATCAGTCCACCTTTCAAAGTTCGAAAAATGACTTAAAAAATTTGAAAAATTATCAAAAAAACAAATTCGGATGGGTCATAAAATAGGTGGGCAGCAACAAAATAAGGCTTGGAGGGTTTGGATCCTTCCCCATAATTCAGAAGATTTCGCAAGCAGACCGCTATAATTGAATTTCAGAAGTTTTTAGCTATTTTTGATCCAACAGTTGGTTATTATTTTAAGTTAGTTATTGTTTGCTTTCATATTTCGTTATCTATTCAATGGGTGCACGGAGGCTTTTCAGCTTTACAAATAAGCAATGGTAATGAAAGGCGAATAAATACAAATAAAAACTATTATAAATCTGTAATAGTCCAGGCATTTCAGAAAATAATAATATACGTTAATCGAATGATTACGTAGTGATCATGTGAAAAAATTCATGAAAAAAGACAAATCTAATTAAAAAGTACTAAAACATTTGAAAAACGTATGTACCTACCAAAATTTAAGTTCGATATTGCACTTAAGATGCAAACTCGTGAAAAAACATTCGATAGCCTACGCTGCTCAATGCACTTGAATGGATCTGTTTCCCTCCCATAAAAATTCAATTCCTCGACGCACTTTTTCGATTACAAAATACTCCTCATCTCTAAAATAACTAATGAACTAAGCCCTATTTAGAAAAAAGTGAAAGCGTTTTTAGCCAAGTTAATGGAAAAAATTTGAAATTTATCATCTCTTATCAGAAGAGCTTCAAATTTTGGAGCTTCGCACCGTATGTGAATCGTCCTTTTCTATAATTTTACCTAAGTGCGACCAAAAGCAACATTAATCTAAACATCTTGAGGAAGAAATAAACGGAAGACTGACTTTACATTTTACAATCTACATATAAGGTTTGAATTTGATTAAACCTAGCAATAATGCATTTGACACTTTTAGTGATTGATTACAAAACATGCACGACCTGAGCAAGAAACAAGTGATTTTCAAGTAATTAGAAATTTCTATGCTTCGTGCCTTTCTATCATAGATGCACAAGGTCAGGTTGACCAGGGAGGGGTAGAAACAAGATCTTGAGTTCAGGGAAGGGTAGAATTCATGATTTTTACTACAGTAAATTGCGTTTTTTGGCTATTTTTACGTCGAAATCAATTGGAAATACACTATTTTTGGCTCAAACTGCTGACAGTACCAAACTTTTGGACCCTTCAGTGGGAGATTATTCCCCCTCTCAGCCCTCCCTACGTGCATGTGTGCATTCTATGCTATCATTCACACACGGGCATAAAGGGTGAGAGGGCATATCATTTATCACCCCCTATCTAATGTTCCTGAAAATCAGGTATTGTCATCGTCATGCGATTCTGAGAAAATAAAAAATGTTGCAAGCATATATGGGCAGCACAAAAAAATTGTGGGGGGAGGGTCAGGATAGGATAAATCGCCAAAAACTTACTAAAAATAGAATTCTGGGGTCTACAGTGATCTGCGGGGTAAAGGTACAAACAGAACCCCCATGCCCATGTGCGGTTGCAAGACACTTTTTGAGCTTAATGAAAATATTTAAAAAAAATTTATTCACTTAATCTTATGTCCCGCGCAGACTCAAAATTGTATTCCAGACGGTAAGAATGACAAAACTTCACTTTTCCGGACAAGTTTTCATTAAAAACGGGTGTGAATTCGAGCTTATTGAACAAATGTCAAAAATTTTTCGGCACATCGCGCGGTATTCGTAAGGTTCTGTACTTTTCGCTGACAAGAATTTGAAAGTAGGCTAAAATGCGCAAGTGAAGGTCGAAAACGCAATTTTAGCACAGAAAACGCATTACTCGACTATATTATAATACACTGAAATTCATAATAGTATGAAATGTACAAATTTTTTAGTGCCGTCTTTATACATGTATAGAGGACCCTTGCAACAAACACTAGTAAGGAGCACAATTTTTCCGTAAGGTCAAATAGATTTTCAAATTGAAACGATATGAATTTACTTAATGAAAGCTTCGGGTTATAATTGGTTAAGTTTAACAAAGCGTGAGATAAATCTAAGGGCTAAGTGAGCTAAGTTTTAGAGCATCGACATTGAAAGCTCAAAGAACAAAAATATTTAACGAGACCAACAAAATCGTTTTTAAACCACAAAAATTCGGCGCAGTGAGATCTAAAGTTGTAAAGAAAATGCCTTCAACCAGACATGCACAGCATGGGAATTCTGGGGTATGAAATTTCAAAGTGCCTTCTTTGGGCCCAAAAGTGGTGGAGGTACGCGTCAAAGACATCGTTTTTTCGGCGTTTCTAACGATCTTCTATCTTTAGAGAGCCTAAAAATATAGAAACTTACGAAAAAATAAAAAAATCGACAAAATTGAACAAAATATATTCAAAATATGCGTATATGGCGCAATGCGCCGAAAATTTGACACTTTCGAACAAATGAATGGCTAAAAACACTTAAAAACACCTTTTCTGCAAATTTTCAGGAAATTCTTGGAAACTTTTGGAAAATCACGAATTCCGGGGGTAAAAAAATTTCCGTAGACGCCAAAATTTTTCTGGGGGATCGTAAACCCCTCCCCAGCTCCCTCCCTGAAGATCATGTATGCCTTGAACGTACAATAGCATTTTTCGAGTTTGCAAAACAGTGAGCGACCAACTGAAGACTACGTATTACTTGTAATTCAGATCAGGCAAAAATAAAGGAAAAATTAAACTATCGTATGAGGACAGAAGACGACATCGAAGAGCTAAAACTAAGTGTTAGCGCGGAAAAGCAAAACTCGAGATGACGGAACAAAAGTAAATTGTGCTAAAAACCGGGACACAAATTTTTTTGCACCGAGCAGTTAACAGTTGCAAGCCTGACCGCTCTTGGCGGTGGCCTGGCCTGGGCCTTCGGTGAGCCGAGTGCCCTTGGCCTGGGCCATAGTCGGATCAGAGTCCAGCGATTCGGCCATTTTGTCACAAATTATGTCAACCAGCTTTTCAAAAACCGCCTTCACATTTATGTTTTCCTTGGCCGATGCCTCGAAAAACTGAAGACCTGCAAATCATGTATACAACAATAAAATTCGGACAGACATGTAAATGTCATTAACAGTATCAAAAGTTTTGCTGAAGAAAGGTTAGAGTTCAGGGAAAGGGGTTAAATCCCGAAATCCGGAACCAGTGAATTTAGGGTTCGAGCCTTTTTTGCAAGTCAAATGTAAAAAACGATTAAATATCCTATACGAATGTTTTAATGCACAAAAAGCTTCATTTTCAAGAACTTTTTATCCAAATCTGACTCGTTTCGTCACTTTTGTCTGTAAAACATTATAAAAATTCATTGAAAGGTTTGATCTTTTAGACCATTTCAACTTAATTCTAGGCATTTTAGGGGTAAACAGAACAAAAATGTACTCCGATAAAATTTTAACATCTTTGGTACTTTCGTCCCCGAAAATCATGCACAAAATGTTTGACAGTTCAAAATCGTCTGACAGTGACTCGAGTTTTTGACCATGAGGTTGAGTATTTTACCCCCCTCACCCACTCTTATGGGAATGTATAATGTATGGGCAGCCTCCAAATTCTGAGGGTCTGACGGGTCAAAACTGCTAAAAAAGATACCATTTCTGGGTGTCTGCGGGAGTGTTTCGAATTCCAAACGGTTCAAAAATGTTCAAACCCCTCCACGTCCTTACGTAATAAGGAAGGGAAAACCGAAATATGATGTCCGGCTTAAGACGAGCCTCGAGGAGTGGTATCGCCAGACATGCGTGTATGGGTTTTGGAAGCTAGATCCCCAGTAAGAAAAAATGGAGAAATTTCTGAAAAATGATGTAAAATGAAGATTAAAAACCGATGAAAACGAAGACTTTTCCTCAAAAGTACTTGAAATTGACCAGAAACTGTAGATTAACCCTCCGTTTACCATCATGTTTTTGCAGTCGAAGTGCACCATCATGGCATAAACTCCTAGTGCATATTAAGCTATGCCTTCTTAACATTCTCTGACAGCTATTACTTTCATTTAGTGCAATTTTTTATGCTCTTTCTGAATATGTATGTTATTTTCTGTGAAAATTATTTCTGAAAGACGTATAATTAAAAAACTATCACAATGCATAAGAATCGGCACCTGTTGGACATTATGCAAAAACAAGAAAAAGTAGATTTCTTTCGTGTTAAACACATCCAGGGGATGCATTTAAAGAGCTGGAAAGGAATAAACCACTTAATTTTCTTATTACATGGTACCTTATTTTTCCATCTTGGGTTTTTGTGATATCACTGTGAATAGGCCAAAAAATGCCTATTTCTTACTACTCTATAACTCCTCTTCGAGCTAAATCATTAAAAACGATGTAACTGAAGCCAAAACGAGGCTAGACAAAGTTTTGGACAAATGGATAAGATAGAACAGAAAAAAATGCGACGAAAGTGATGCGTTATGCCTCCGGCACAGGACACGGTAAACGGAGGGTTAACACCTTTTAACGCTATTTAGCATTTATACAAGTTTTTGACGTCATTTTGGCCCGAAAACGCTCAATATTTGACCACACCCAAACCAGCCATGTTGTGCATCTACGGAAATCATCCATCAATATCTGACTACTGAGTGCAAAAGTCAAAAATGCGATTGTACTTGACTTAAAATATGATGCGCCAAAAACCCTTCATACGAGAACAACGAATCTAATAATTCGTATAAAAAACTTTTAATGGCGGATTTAAATAGGCAGGAGGATTGCAGTTTAGCCGTTAACCTAGCATTACTGACGAGATAGAAATTGTTACTTAATTTCCAATGATTTTTGGACATTGTTAGCATGCATAATTCTTCAAATTTTAGGCGCTTCTCATAAAATCAATTTCCAAATTGAATTTTTAGGGTTACTGTACACGAAAAATATTATATGACTCGTTCAAATACTCGTATATTATGCAATTAAAAGATAATGCTGACTTTAACAGCTTTATTTAACTTTATGCAAAGCATAAAAGATTTTTTTAAACCGAATTCTCATTCAGATTCATATTTTGCTTTAAGAGCATAAATACAGGGAATACGGTAATTTTAACAATTATCTAGCCATCCTGTGGCTCGAAATTTCTTACACACACACAAACACACACACACTCTCTCTCTCTCACACACACACATTCATATTTCTACAACTGACAATCTATATTTCGAAAGATATACTAAATATTCAATGAGATTTTCAAAGCAAAAACCTATATCAAAACGATTAATATGTGAAAATGACGGAAAACTAGTCATAAATCTTTGTTTTAAGATCATTTATCTCTCAGCGTCCTGAGCTACTTTAGTCCTGATTTAAGGTATTCTACCTAATGTACAAACTAAGTGGCGACTGGCGACTACTATGCACGCAGTACAGCATGGAATTCTGTAGGGTGAAACCTTAAAATTTTTTGAAGTGCCTTTTTGGCGGCTCAAAAACGATTGGCAAGCGTCAAAAATATCATTTTTTAGCGTTTCTGACGATGCACTTTCTATCTAGACGACAGAAACCTATTAAACTTTTTATTAAAAATGTAGTAAAATTCAAGAAAATATAGTCAAAAAAGACTGTTTGGAAATTTCGCGCTTTTGAACTATCGCTAAAGACACTTAAATTAGAATGTTTTACGCCATTTTTGGGAAATCCCGAATTCTGGGGGAATGAAAGTATTTTTGCGTGAGTGAAAAACTTGCGGGGGGGGGGGGTGAACCCCACACGTGTGGGCGTGAGGGGAGGGAGTTTGGGGTATGCACCCCCAGAACGCCGAATATCCCCGAAAATCAAAATACCCTTCCCATTTCTTTTTGTTTTTTTCACAATTTCTTGATGCCAATGGATAGTGCTTGATGAGAAACGTTAAAAAATGGTGTTTTTCGCCATACCACCATCTTTAAGACTATCATTGAAACACCTTGCACCCCCAGAATTTCGGTGCTGCCCACCTATGGTAAACCCTTTTCTAAGGTCATGTATGGCGGCGACCACACACGGGCGTTGGAGTCTGGACCCCCTTCCCCCAAAAATCTGGCGGTCCCCCCAGACATCTATAGACCCATCACAAATGAATTTTTGGTGCTATTTTTGACAATTCGTCTCATCGGACTTCACCCCCCCACCAGAATTTGGTCGCTGCCCATGTATGGCAGCAGGCCCGTATCCAGGATTTTATTTCGGGGGGGGGGGCGAAAATTTTTGAGGCCAGATATCTCGAGAACCATCAGGAGATAGGCGAAAATAAAGACAGTTTTGAACGTATCTCGGCGAGCTC
Source organism: Mermis nigrescens (assembly GCA_036768485.1). Classification (NCBI taxonomy): domain Eukaryota; kingdom Metazoa; phylum Nematoda; class Enoplea; order Mermithida; family Mermithidae; genus Mermis; species Mermis nigrescens. The sequence continues at coordinate 779,662 of JAVLUZ010000124.1, forward strand.
TAAACGACGGTGAAGAAAAATTTCAACAAAAAAATTAAAAAATTTTTACTCTATTTCATATTGATATACAGCAAATTTATCATTTAAGCTGATTTCTCATCACTTAATCGACGAATTATTTCTTATCTCTTGCCTTTATACTTAATCATTGTGCTTTACAGAGAAAAACAATACGGATAACGAATAATTTGGCGCCAAGCGCCAAAAAATTGACATATTCTGCATGTCAAATTCAAATTTGAGCGGTTTGGAGCGGGTCAGAAGACAAAAAACCTATATAAACAATATATACGGCGCGAAGCGCCGGAAAAATTTCATGTCTTCCATGTCATAACTCAAATTTGAGCTGTTTTGAGTGAGCTAGAAGGCAAAAATTATAGCTAAACAATGAATCCCGCGCAAAGCGTTAGAAAAAAAATTGACATACTCTCTATGTCTAACTCAAATTTGAGCGATTTTCAGCGGTTTAGAAGACAAAACCTTACATCTACTATATATTTTTGAAAGTTTGTTTGTTTGTATGTATGTATGTATGTTCGTATGTTTGTGCCGGGTTGGCTCCGGCCCAATGAAATTTGGTGGGCTGATATTTTGGGCCGAGGTCGGTCCAATGGGGGAAGGAGCCGTAGCGATCTTGAAATTTCGACAAACGCACCCATTGGCCCTGGGCAGGGAGGAAGCAGGGTTTGGCCCCTGTGCTATAAGCCTCCACGATTTCGGGAGATGGCCGATTTTTTGCTATTTTTTTCAAAAATTAGTTTATACTGTTTGTATAGGGATACCCCGGCCAAGAGGAGCATGCCTGGCGACACTATGTACATTATTATATGTTATAGCATTGATCGGCACTGTGAAACATCAAAATACGGGTTTAACCAAATGATGCTATAACATAGGAAATTTTATAAGATAGGCATGGTATGAGATACTATGTGCAACAAGATAAGCAATGCTATAAGATAGGACGTGATATAAGATACTCTGTGCTACAGGATAGGCAATACTATAAGATAGGACGTGATATAAGATACCCCGTGCTACAAGATAGGCAATGCTATAAGATAGAACGTTATAAAAGATACCCCGTGCTACAAGATAGGCAATGCTATAAGATAGGAGGTGATATAAGATACCCCGAGCTGCAAGATAGGCAATGTTATAAGATAGTATGGGATATAAGATACCCTGTGCTACAAGATAGGCAATGCTATAAGATAGGTTTGGTATAGATACCCTGTCTGTGCCATAACATGCAGTGATATAAGATAGGAGATACCATCAGCTATAACATATCACGCGATATATGACACCCTTTGCTACAACAAACAAAAAATTTTTAAAACATCAAAAATATGGTTTGACCGAAAAATTTTTCAAAACATCCTAAAACATCAAAAATGTGGTTTGTCGAAAAAAATTTTCCAAAACATCCCAAAACATCAAAAATATGGGTTTGATTAGAAAAATTTTCCAAAACATCCTAAAACATCAAAAATATGGTTTAACGAAAAAAATTTTCCAAAACATCCCAAAACATCAACAATATGGGTTTTATTAAAAAAATTTCCAGAACACCCCAGAACATCAAAAATATGATTATGGCTAAACAATTTTCAAAATCATTCTGTAACGTCAAAAATATGGATTTGATCAAGAAAATGGTTGACAAAAGACATTTTAAAAAAATCCAAAAAATAAAATATGGTTTGTACCAACAATTTTTTAGAAATATCCCAAAAACATCAAAAGTCTTGAAAAATAAAAAATGCAAGAGACATATTAATTCCATATAGCTATCAGGCCTAAGTTCAGCCCGGGCAACGCCGGGCAGCTCAACTAGTAAACAATAAATCCGGCGCGAAGCGCGGAAAATTTCGAGTTTACTAGCTCAAAAGTACGCTAAAAACCTGTTTTGGCGGTGTTTCGAACCCACTTCGCCAATTTTTCATTTTTCCTTTTGGGAACCCTTGGGAAAAGCAAAAATTTTTTCCCATTCCGGGGGAGGGCAGGCCCCCCGCCCCCCTGAATACGGGCCTGTATGGCGGTGATTATATACTTTAAGAGTATTTACGACCGATGCATTAAGCAAATATAATATGAATGACAATTGTTGACTAGTACAAAAAACACAACTACTTAGCATAACTCGCCTGTAAAGATTGCTCTCATTTTCACACAACAGACCATCACTGTAAGGGCCAGAAACGAATAAAAGAAACAAACCTATCATAGATTTACATGTCGTTTTTCAAAATATACCTTTTTAATGTAATTATATATCTAGTGTTTTTTATCGAAAATCTGCAGAATAATGATATTATCTATTAATAAAACAACTTATCACTAAGCAATCATTTAAACGTTTATTTTTTAGTAACTTATTGTCCCCAAAATAAAATTCGTAGTGCAACAAGATGCATTAAGCACACTGTACCTTACTCTAAAACCTTAAATCTATTTTACATATCCAACTAGATAAATGATTAATGTCGCTTGCATGACTCTTTTATTCAAAACTCGTTGTATTACCTAATTGGTCAGCCATCTGTTTTCCTCTCTCATAAGAAACAACGCGCTCATCTTCCATATCGCATTTATTACCGACACAAACCACCTGGGCGTTATCCCATGAGTACGTCTTTATTTGAGTGCACCTGGGAGAAAAGAAATATCACATAGCCTAGCACTTAAATAAGAGAATATTAAAGTCTAGTCGATAAACAATAGATCCTGCCACAAGTTGGCGTGGGGGGTTTAAGGGGATTCGCACCCCCTCCCACATAAGTTGAAACACCCGCCGCAGATTTCTTAAGACCCCTAAATTCTATTGCTAGTAACATTTTTGGCGATTTTATCCAACCAGACTCCCAAGAATTTTATTGCTGTCCATGTATGGATCCCACACATGGACATAGGGAGGGATGAGACAAGAGGGTTACCCTACCCTTTCCCAAATTTTTAAAAAGTTGGGTACTGTCAGGCTATTTTCCAAAGCCGAAATATGCTACAGGCAAATTTTCGTTTTCGATGAAGAGACTCGTTTATCCAAATTTACTATCGATGTGGTCAATTTATGGTAAAAATATTAATCTATAGTAAATTTGCATGTTTATTAATAGATTTATCGAATACTTTGAATTAAAATTTTAACACACATTACACAAAACAGAATCTGGTTAGAGGAGAAATTTTCTTCGGTAAAATGCGCTTTAAAATTGAATTTAATCACCTTATTCCGCTGAAACTGGCATTCTAAGAGGCTAAGGGAAGGTCGTCGTAGTCATAGGCGGCAGCAGCTAAATTCTGGGGAGGGTCAAATGGGACGAAATTGCCAAAAATAGTACCGAAAATTCAATTCTGAGGGACTATCGATTTAGGGGCGCCGGAGGAGTCCGGCCAGACCCCCGCACGCCCATGCTTGGTCATAAAGTGACGACATTTCGAGTCGTAAAAGGCGCATATTAGGACCATCATTTACAATATTATGATCCACCAGGAATTTGGACCCACCTCCCTCTGGCCACCTCTACCTTACTCATCTACGATAGCTACAAAGTAAAGCGCTAATTAGATAGCAATACCTCTGTAAGAGGAAAAAACAGAACGCTAAATTAAAGCCGAAACATTTTAGGTTTCTTGCCTCTTCCTGAATTTTCACGGATTTCAAGCCTTTTCCGTTTTACAGTCGTAAGTATGTAAGCTTGTTTCTTAGCTTTCATCAGGAACCAAAGCAATTTTGAAATTTCAGCCATATGTTCTTTAGGGTACATACATTTGACAGTCAACGCATTTTTATTATTTATACAAGGATATGGAAGGGACGGGGGTTTACCCTGTTGAAATTTCAAAAGAACGTGGTATTGCCAAGCTATTTTAAAGACGCATGATAATAATAAAGAATTCCGCGCGTCTCCCATATTCAAATTTTTAATCAACTTGGTCATTTTACCACAAAATATTAACTTTTCTTTAAATTGTGTATTTATCAATGACCACTTTTAAGAAACTTGGATTTATCTATGTGAAAATATATCAAATAAAAGCCTATTTCTTCGAAAAAATATAATTTGAAATTGAATTTAATCACATTATATCATTGACAGTGACATTTCCAGGGGCTGAAAGGGATAGTATTTTGACTTATAAAAATCGTGCGTTAGGAGGACTACTATTCACCATACGATCGCTTTCGAATTTGACCCCGTCTAGCCACATCATCTTAATATCCTATATACAAATGCTGTTATTCCTGTGGAAATAAATTTTACGGTGTTTATTCTTATGTAAATGCATGAAAATAGTAATATCTAATATTTTATTTATGTTCTATTCTATAGTACCCAAACACTACCTAAAACCGAGTTAAAATAGTCTAAAAACTTTTAAAATCTGTCAGCGTTATGCGCTAGTTCAATAACTTACTAAAAGTTATGTATATAATTCAGTCAAAATGGCTAAAACGCTAATAAATGTGGTCTAGACTAAACAAAAGCATTTATTAAATAAATAAAGACTAAATTTACTGTTAAAATTTTCTGCGCTTCGCGCCGAATGTCTAATAGGTTTTTTGATAGCTTTAAGCGCATGAACATAATGAATATAGCAGTTATTCATGTACGTCCAGCCATTCTTCAACTAGCAAAGAAAAATGCTCCGATGGAACAAAAAAGGGGAATATACTTGGGATTGAGAATTATCGAGGATGTAAAAGGAGGGGACTAGGAAAAATCTCCCCATGTTATATGCCAAAAATCGCAAAATATGTTAAAAACCAGACTTTCTCTAAACAATGCAAAAAATCTAAGCATATTCTGCGGCCTTTGAAAAATGTAAAAGTTTAGTAAACAATTGTTGTAGACATGTGTAAAAGAGTATCTACATAAGGTCTGTTGCACGTCAGCTTCCGTGTTTCCTTACTGCTTTGAACCAACAATATCATCGATTGTCTTGAATGCATCGATATGTACTATTTCATTCAATTCGCTTAGCTACTGCATTGCTAATTCGCTGCTTTTTTCAATCAATTTTTTAGTAAATAGTTTATTTCTATTGGGAGGCCGCAGAATTTAATGAAATGTTGACTGAGTAAATACTTTTTTCACTATAGAATTTCCTAAAATTTTGAAATTCTTCGGACTTGACCCTAGCGAATGCAAGCGTGCACATGTACGGCGCACATCATTGTTTAATTCAGATTCTGTCGTACACAAAATTAATGTAAATTATTCATAGATTTAAAATATCAGAGAAAAAAGTGGAGCTGAAGAGTAATGACTAGTTAATGTGAAGGGAATAAAATTCTTAAACAAAAGGTGGCTTTGACTAGGCGAGCTTATGTCCAGCTGGCAAAAAGCGCACACATGTTATAGGCGTTGAGAGGGCCTATTACACCTTCCTAAGAATTTAAAAAATCAGTTACTGTCACACGATCAGTGATCGGACCGAGGGTACTTTTTGGCCCTCGGCCTCGGGCAGTTCAAAATTTTGCCTCGGCCGAGGGTCGTGCCGAGGGTAATGTATATTTTAGGTAAGTACAGGGTGGTTAATAACCTTTTGCTATGGGATTAGCGCCAGTAATCGGACCGAGGGTACTTTTTGGACCCTCGGCCTCGGCCGCGGCCGAGGCGACTTAAAATCCTTGCCTCGGCCGAGGCCGAGGCCGAGGATAATGCCGAGGGTCAAGCTTATATACCTATATCCATAAATAGTACTCTTAGTATATTTTGTGTGCACATGAGCTAGAGAATAATCGTAATATTGAACACTTTATCGAATGTCAAACAATTCATTTTTATTTTCAATAATAGTTGATTAAATGTGTGAAGGATTTATTGAATAAAGTCAGCAGCATGAAAACATACTTAACTTAACAAGTTGCCTTTGATGAAGACTTGGAAAACTTTATAAAAAATATGGCTGAACAAGCACTTAAAAACTTTTATTACTATAAATAAGAAAACAGTGTCGAAGAAATAAACGAACAAATGAAATAAGATAAGTAAAGACAGAACTGTAGCCATTGTTGTGCTCGCTTTTGCAGTAATGCATATTTAAACACGTTCTTTCAGTCATCCAATTCTGGTGTGGCAGGTAATATGACGGAAACTGCACTGTACTTTCCGGTCATAGTTTCCCAAGGTCCAGAGATGAGGGAAGGGTGAAATCCCAAAATGGGGGACCAGTAAATTAAGTAGTGTCTTTGTATGAGCGAACAAATTTTTGTAGATATTTTATATAAATATATTTTTAAACATACACATTTTTACATACTGCCAGTGTGTGACCTGCAACTGGCATGCAGTCCTAAACAGTGTTTTTCTGTGCAAGATACCTTTTTACGTGTGCAAAGATGGTATCCAAAAGTCTTTGAACATTTTGTAAATGCAAATTTTTGTGTACTATTATAGTATTGTACAGTAGCGATTTAGTGTGGTAAAACAGGGTTTTTCGACCTCTGGTAGTGTATCTTAGCTAATTCCTGGGTTTCTGAATATTTGACATTTTTCCATTCTAAATGCAAATTCTACTATTTTAAAGATATATAGGACAGACAATTACTGATGCGCCGAAAATTTTCGGAAATTTTAAACCTTTTTACAGTTTTTGTCTCTCCAAAAATCTTTGTGTATGTAGATGGTCCTGAAAAGATTCTGTACATTATGAAAAATCTTTGCCGAATACAAAAAAACGTGGCCCTAAATGTGATAATTCGGCTTGAATTTAGTTGATAATATTAGTTCGGCGCGAAGCGCCGAAATTTTCATCAGCTTTTGATGAAATTTACACATAAAATTCGACTGAGAAAGCTAAAACAACTTGTACTACCAAATCAGAAATATTACAGATATTGTAATATGCCAATTAAATCTTGTAATAAGCACTACTGTGCGTAGAAATCCAATGCAACATCAGGATAAATTAGTCAATTTTTTCTTTGAACGGCAAAAAAGTGCAAAGTTATTAAATAGTACTTATTTTGCATAAAATTTTTAAAAACAGTATAAATAGATACAAAACATTTTTAAATCTGCATAAAGATGCCTAGATTACACAAAAATTGATTTTGGAGTGTTTATTTCTCCTGCTTCAATCTAAATACGGTATATTAGCGATATTTTGCGCGAAGCGCCGAAAATTTTTTGAAATTTCCTAAAATATACTAAAAAACGATATAATAAATATCACTTTGTCCAAGAAAGTATTTTAACATTGTATAAAAATGGCTCCAAAAAAATGCACGAGCCGAAATTGATTCTTGGCAAAACCTGCATTTATTGGCCTTTTTTAGGTGCATTTTTGCGATTTTCGGCCGAAAATTCGTGATCATTTACCCCCTCTCCCATAAAAATGGCCGAAAACCATACGTGTAACAGTGGGGTTTGGGGAATTCCCCATTTACCCAGGGTTGGACATCCTCCCCACACCCTTCCCTCCAACGTCAACCCACCCTCCCCACTTTTGGCGAAAATTTGCGCTTTGTTGGCTATTTTTAGGTGCTTTTGCCATTTTTGACATAAGATTAGAGTCGCTAATCCCCCTCCTTCTAAAAATGGCCAGGGACCCCTACCCGAAATTTCAAGCCGTTACATGTATGCCGAGGAGCCCCTTACGAAAATTTTGAGCTGTTGCATGCATGCTTCATAGTGATAGTTTGTCTATTTACTCTTGCTCACATTCAAAAATACTGTATCACTTCGTGAAATTCTAATAGTTAGCTGCACTTTTGCCATAGTAAAAATTAACTTCAAAAATTATTCAAAAGGTTTGCACCAAAAATCGTCTGACAGTGACTTGAGTCTTGTACCTTGAGAGGAGGGTTATAACCTTCCCTCACCCCCCTTTGGGAATGTGTGTTTCCGATCCATGTAGCGAGCATGAGAATTAAAACTAAGTCATCACATGAATAATAAATTGGCACTTTGCTGTATGTAACTTGGTGTAACTGGGTACGCGAGTAAAACCATAAGAAAAGTCTATGGGTAAAAAATAGCCTGTGTACTGCAGATGTATTCTAAATAGTTAATATTCAACGGATTTATTAAACTTATTCAAATTTGATTTTAACCCTCGGCGCCTCGGCACTTTTTAGCTTCGCCCTCGGCGCCGAGGCCGAGGCTCCAAACAACGCCGAGGCTTGCCGAGGCCGAGGCCTCGGTCCGATCACTGGTCAGCGCTATAACTATAGAACTTGGGATCAAACCAAATATACCATTAGATATACTAAGACCAGCAAGAGAAATAGTTTTTAAGCGATCGGGGTGTGAACACAATTAATAAATGTCGATTTTCTATACTTATCAAAATATTTTTCACGTTTCTGTACAAGGTTTTATATCAATATCAAATATAGGTCCTATTTTGGGCCTTAAAATATTTGGTCGTTGGTCAGACTGTTTTTGTTCACGTTTGATTGTTTCAAGAAATGTTGGGTTGCGTTATGCAACCCAACATTTCTTGAAACAATCAAACGTCGAATTCTAAGGTAACGATATTTAGCCCGGAAATTCACTCAACTTAAATGCCGCCGAAACCATTGGGCCATTCATAAAGATGAAGTCGAGGCGCAAATACTTGCTAAAATCTGACTGGTCGAAAATCATATGAAATTTCGCACAGAGACGCGGAAAATATTTGGAAAAGTCTTGAAAATCAACATAGTCTGTTTATTGGTTTAAGTTCATATCCAGATCATTCTAAAAGCTGTTTCTTGCACAAGTGATAGGCACACTGATTATTAATCTGGTATCAATAAATTCCGTTTCAAATTCTCTATCTAATGGTATATTTGGTTTGATCCCAAGCCCTATAGTTATAGCGCTGACCCCCTAGCAAAAGGTTGCTAACCACCCGGTACATACGAGGTATAGTCTATGATATGTCGATGGTAGGATACAAGTAAGTAATAGTTAAAGTTATCATGTTGCAATGTGCACAAGTGGGAATAACGTTAGATTGATAATTAAAGTAAAAAATTATTTTATGAGGCATTTAAGTCTAGTAAATTTCAAACATGATTACGTTGATGCACTATATCAGTTACATATGTGTGCATAGTAGGCGGTGAAGTGAGATTTAGAAATCTAAGATCGATAGATTGTTTACCAATTCCATCCTGTTAAAAGAATCAGAAAAGTAAAAAGATGCATAATTAAATAACTATGTAAAGTGCAATAATTAAGGATGAAGTAAGATTAGAACTGCACCAGGGCCTGGCCCCGGCACCAGGGCCGCAAAATCTTAATATTATTGTTAGACGCAAATTGTTGCATTGATTGTAATAAGTAAGCTCAGCACTTAGGTAACGAGCAGAAACTGAGGTATTTTCATACTTACTTACACTTTTATTTCGCTATAATAGTCAATAAACTTAGTTCAAGTAATTATTTTGAAGAAAACTGAAGGAATTCATATTTAATTTAATCAATCAAGTCAAGAAATTCGCTCTTTACAACAATCATTTATGAATGATGTCGAGTTATAACTTTCAGTCACAGTGCATTGCATTTGCGGTCTGGGGTTAGCCTGCTCTGGGGTTCATAGATTTTTCCAGTAAATGATATTGAAAATGGATAGAAAGGCCTGAATAGCATATTAGTTCTCAGGTTCTGACCGATTTCAATCATTTTTTGCCTTGACTATTGTTCGCTTCTGGCCTTAATCCTTCTACATATCCCCAAACCCTTAAGTTCGTGTCTGCTTACAGCTCTAGTAGATACGAGAGCAGTTCACGGTATATCTCGATGCATAAAACCTGAAAATATTTACTTACAATGCTTAATAAAATCCTTGGTTATGCTGGTTTATCTCAAGGGCATTCAATTGCTTACTAAAAAGCTGAAAAACTAGGCGTATAAAATTGCAATGCAATCATAAACAGCATACAAGTATTCAATATAAGAAAGAAATTTTTTCCAGCTGAATATGATCTCAGCTTGAGCAAAGGTGATGCGCCATGATTATAATTATTCTTATTTATTGTTTTCTTATTATCATTTTATTATTACTATTTCATTAATATTATTTATCACTATTATCATAGGACTAATAAGATATGTATACATATACATATACGGCTAGCCAAAAGTTTTTCGCTATTCATTACGAATGCCAGCATGGAGAAGTCGACAAAATATGTTTCCAGGCCCCGACCCTGGTAGAGCTCTACTTAAGAATAAATAAGATTAAGCTTTTTTACAGTTATAGCGTTTGTGCGGTAAAAACTAATTTATAGAATCTCTTACACTTTTGAGACAAAACACGCTACTTTTGAGACAAAGGCTGTTGATCATAAAATGCAAAGCATGGCCGATTTGGGTTGGGGGTTAACCGGTCTGGGAGATTTTGGGGCAAAATGACCTCAAAAACAGGTATAAGCTCTAAAAAAGCATTAAAAGTACATTATTGCACGTTTCTAGTCATTCTAATGCACTTTTGAAAAAAAATATTCATTTTCATGTTTCTGCCTTTATTTTGCCTCGTTTCACCGAAAAATTTCCCATTTTTCCATTCTGGGGGCCAGACTCCGCCCCAACCCCCATGTGCGTGTCTGCCCCGGATTTTTCGAAAACAGAATATCTAGACATGAAGCAGTATTTTTTAAAACAGTCGAGTTTAAACTCAAAAATCCGTTATTTACATGCAGAATGATTTTTTGTTCCATTGTTTCATCGTACAGAAATTCTAGAAATAAGTACATAGTTTATCAACATGTCATTAAATAGCGTTTGACATTAATTTATGGCAGGAAATGGAAAGGAAAAGTATGATTAAAGGCAAGTAAAATTGCTGAAGACATTATTATAACTTAAGCTAAATTTTGTAGCCTCCCCGAACAACACATGATTTATAGCTGGCGCAGAGCGCCCAAAATTTTCTATATTTTTATCATTTTAAACTAATTTGTGTAGTTTTTCAATAAGCGCAATGTAGTAATTATGTCTTGCGCGATGTGCCAGAAGCGTTTGAAATTCGTATTATTCTACGCTCAATTTCGCAACTTTCTGAAGATAAGCAGTAATTACATGTCGCGCAAAGCGCCGGAAATGTTTGACGTTTTTATCCTTTTACACCCGATGTACATAGCGCATGTCTGAAGACAAGCAAAGCAGAAATTATATATAAGGCGCGGAGCGCCGAATTCGAATGTTTATTCTTTTTTGAGCTCAATTTTACAGCTTTCCGAATATAAGCTGAGCAATGCAGAAAATTTTATCCGTCGAGAAATAATGTGAAACAAGAAATGGGATGAAGTCTATGAGATCAGAAGAACAAAAATGACTACAATAACTGTAGTGTAATTCGTGTTAGTGCATTGTTGTTACTCGCAAAGCTTTTAATATGACAAAACGTCTTACAAACAGTGAAAAGTGTAGCTTGGGCAAAATTTATAGCAGTGAACAATTTATTTTTAGCCTGGATGCTTCAGAGGACTGGTAAACAACAAACAGTAAGTCGTTAAACTTGCCAACATTTTATTTTAAACCTCGGCGCCTCGGCACTTTTTGGCTTTACCCTCGGCGCAGAAGCCGAGGCTCCAAAAGACGCCGAGCCTTGCCGAGGTCGAGGCCTTAGTCCGATCACAGCACACGATTTCGAAAAAACGGAACGTGCTGTAAAACGATTTACGAGCTTGCTAGGAAAAAAGGCCGAAAATTTTAACTGAAAACGATAAGAAAATCGAAACTTTCCTGGTGCTCCGCGCTAAGCTCAACTTACCGCAGATTACGTTGTACAATATCATAGTAACCTAAATTCTACATGTATCAAATGTAAATTGACTTTTGGGTTCATCTTTGTACGAGTATAAAGAGACATTGTACAAAAAATACAATGATCTCAATTTACTATATGACCATGGGGGTGAAAACCTAAAAAGCCTTTTTTGGGCCCAAAAATGGCCGGTACGCGTTAAAAAACATCGTTTTTTGGCGTTTCTGACGAGACTCTATCCTTCTAGAGCATAAAATCATGAAAAAAATTTCGAAAAAAGTCGAATAAATTGACCAATGTATCGCTTAAAACATGAATATATGGCGCGAAGCGCCGAAAATCAGGCGATTTTGAGCAAATAGATAGCCAAAAATCCTTAAAAAGACACTTTTTCTACCAATTTTCAGGTAACTTTAGGAAACTTTTGAAAAATCACCAATTCTGAGAGGGGGTGAAAAATTTTTTGCGGGGGTGAAAACTTCCCCCAAACCCCCCCCCCAGATCATGTACGTACATGTACATCAACACGGGAATTATGGGGGGTCAGCAGTGATCGACCGGGCTCAAAAAATACCGGGCCCGGGCCCGGGCTGATATACTAACAACATGCCTTGCTTCCAATATAATGTTATGCATAAAATACATATTTAGACCGATTTTACATTTTTTATTTGTCAAACGCAAGGCTTACTGCTGTATCAAGAAGATTTTTGAATTCTAAGCTCTGTTAATTATTCAATCTTTCTAAAAATAAATTAAGTAGTTAGCAAGGATTTTGGTAGCATTTTTAAAGCAAGAACAAAGTTTTTAATACCATAGCGCGCAATTCCATTATTAAAATGCACGTGCAACTAGACACGGTTTGGAAAATCACAAGGTTTCATGTAGATATTTAAAGGAAATTGAGCATTAAATTTATGCATTCAGACATAACAGCGACTATGATATGGTCGGATAGAAGATATGCTGTTTGGATTTCAGAAATCAATTTATAGCGTACATTGACGTCGATTGAAATTGTGTAGTGTTTAGGATAGGACACGTATTGAAGTTATAGGCATAGCCAGGGGGCATTGGAGGCACATCCCCCCCGAAATTTTTCGGAAATTTTGTCGATTTTTCTAGTGTAATAATTGTGTCCAGAAAATTGAGTTCAAAAAGGCAAAAACCTCAAAAATTTTCCGGCGCTTCGCGCCGAGTCTTTATTATATTTATTGTTATATAGATCGAATGAGTTCAAAAAGTTAAATTAGCTAAAATAATCGATCAATTCACATTACTTGAGTGATTTATTGCTCTATTTGTTCGTTGAATGAAACTGCGCATGCTTGTTGAACATAACAGTAAATGTGCGAAAATGATTGTGTACCAGTTTGTCTATTCTTTGCTTTGTTTGTCTTTCGTCTTTCTTTACAAGGACAGGACACATAATCCTATTTTCAATGAAAGATGGCCAAATTTTCTTATGTTTTTGCGCATCTGAATTATATCTTGTTAATAAGAAGGCCACAAATGGGCCTGAAAACGATAAGAACAAAATTGTCATTGATACATCTTTTCATACCTTATTGGCAGCACCCTTTGCTGCGCTTTATACTTAGCAGAGGTCGAAAAGCGCATTTCAGCTCAGAAATCTTGTACAATATATGTAGGACTTCGTCAATTTTAAGTGTTTTGGGCTAAATTTAGGACCGAGATTTGGCCGATTTTGCGAAAATTTTAGCGATAGTATTTAACATTAAAGTGCTTTTTTTACAAAATTTTCTAGGGGCGATTGAGCGCGCCACCGCAGCCCCCCCCCCGCCGTAGAATCTCGTTGTACATGTGCAGCGAGATTTTTGGGAGGACGAAAAAGAAAAAGAGTTCGCCGAAATTAATTTGTCTGTCCTGTATGATTTAAGCGGTATAAATTGTGTTTAAAGAGCTAAAACGTCAAAATTTTCCGGAGCATGGCGCTGCTGGTTATTATTCTTTCTTTTTGTAAAGCTTCAGCATTAAGTTTAATAGCCTAAATCAGGCACAATATCACAGAATATTAGTATTCACAGGCTACAAAACGTTAAGGACAGTAAAGGATTACTAAATTCCTTGGTGCTTTGCGCCTCTTATGATTTCCGAACTGTTTGTCAATTAAAAGACCGTAAATCCTACATGAAAACGGTAAAAATTTCAAAAATTTCCGGCGTTTCGCGCTGATTAACATTTTTGTATTTCTGATTGTCAGAAACCCATGAATTAGCTAGGCTACACCATTAAAGGTCGAAAAACTCAGTTTTATTATAGGTACATACTAGTGATGTCCTGGGCACCGGCACCGGCGCCGGTGCTAAGCACCGGCACCGGGCCGGTGCTAGGCGAAGTACCGGCGCCGGTGCCGGTGCTAGATAAAAGAGAAAAATTAGTATAAAAAGAATAATTGAAGCTCATTTATCACCAATTTAATGAATAAAGGCGCAAAAAGGTAGCATTTTGTTAATAAAATCTTCTGATTAGCATAGTGAAGCATTTTGACTGAACTTCAGAACAAGTCTTCGAGCTTTAAAAATAAATTATTCATTTAACGAAACACATCTTATTGAAAACATCAATTAACAGCAAGAAGCGTGGACACTAATAAATTAAGTAAATTAAAATTAAAAACATCGACATATAGAGTGGAAAGTTCTTCTAATTCTACCATCTGTAGGCAAGAAGGATGAGTACTACAGAGTAGTTTTTAACTTAATTTCATCAAATCCATTTTTATTTTTCCATTTCGTGAGCAGAAGACCGTAAAACGCAGCTGGAATTTTAAAATAGTTTTTATGCAAAACTTTTTCCTGCAAATTAGTCAGAAAAAGCTTGTTTAAACTTTGTAAATGAAGTTCTAAGTCTTTTGCATTACTAATATATCCCATGTTTGTTTTCAGGGGCTTTTGAAAATGTGAAATGATTAACTCAAATGATTTAACCTCAAAAAGTTTTTGCGGCTATTTTCATGTTTGTTTCTTACTAGTTGAATATTTAACTAATGCACTAAAACCAAATTTCGATTTGACTAAAGAATCAACTACTGCACAAGCCAATCTTGATTGCGCTACACTTAAACTTATAATACACTATTTAACTTTTATTTTTCTTCGAATTTCAATTTTATTACAATTTTTTGTTTGTTTAATGCTTAAGTGAGAAAATTAATATGTATTGATAAATTAAAAATAATGAAGTCCTTACTAGCCAAATGAAATTTTGCCCTTAATATGTATATCCGGTGAAAAATAGGTACAAATTTAACCCTTTTTGAAGAAGCATAGTACACTATATAATATGCTAATGTGGCACCGGCACCGGCACCGGCGCCGGTACAGGGGGTACCGGCACCGGCACCGGTAAAAAAAGCGGCACCGGGACATCACTAGTACATACATAACGTTACTAACATTCAATGCAAAATTAGTCTTAAAAGCCTCTGATTGAAGCGTTGTATAGAAGATGAATGCACATATGAAGTTGACAAGTATATGATAATGAGCAGGTGGGCAGAAGTAAGGCAAATGGATTTAAATCGCACCACAGGCTAGCTAATTCATAAGAAACACGGACAACAGCTGAAATAGTAAGCGTCTAAAATATTAACGATAATTATTTGAGGCCCGGTGGAGGCCCGGTGGTTTTCAGCCGGGCCCGGGCCTGCTATGACCGGCCGGGCCCGGTCCGGGCCCGGGTACCCGGTCGATCACTGGGGGTCAGGCCCGGAAAAATTTTACAGAGTGCCTTTTTTGAGCTAAAAACGATGGGTACTTGTCAGAAACACTGTTTTTGACGTCCTTTTAGAAGATAAAACAAAAAATCTCAAAAAATTTAAAGAATCTAATTAATTGGACGAAATATAGTCAAAAAATGGAGCAAAGCGCCAAAAATTTTAGACTTTAAGCCAAAAATGATCTAAAAACGCTTAGAAGGGTAAACTTTTTACAATATTAACGAAAAAGCGACAGTTCTAGGAGGATCGCAGCCATTTTGCAGGGAATCAGTTGCTTTTCTGGGTGGTCAAATGGTCAAACCCCCACCCCCTCTTCCTAGCACACTTACGTATGTATATGATCATTCCTGGATTTCACCCCCTCTGCCCAACTCTAGCTTGTCCATGTATGAAAAAGCCCCTGAGGCGAAATGTGCAGGCTTCCTGATACAACAGAAAAATGAAATCAGTCGACTACAAATTATACATTTTGAGACTGAAAAAGTTAAATTCCTACAAATTAAAACAACCCCAGAATAAAACTAAGTGCAACTCGTAAAGTTAATAAATATAGAATATTGGATTCATAGCCTTACCAGTCCTGAACGCTATTGAACGATTCCTCGTTGGTTATATCATACATCTATAATGTGCATAAAGATGAAACTCGGTAAAACAAACAAAATATTATTCGTGCAGCTGACTTTAATGCCATGAAAGTTAAATTTATTTTCCTTCTCCATGATAGAATCAATAAAAAATTAGGTTATAATTGCAACATGACCACTGAAAACAAAAGAAAAACAAAACAATTTGTGCGAAAGCTGTTAGTCAGTGGCACAGAAACACATGGTTAGGGTCCACAACACACATGCACATAGGGGGGCGAGGGGGTATTACCCCCCTGAAGGGTCAGCTAGACCGGTACTGTCCGGCGATTTTGAGCAAACAGGTCTTGTTCTGCATCATTTTTGACATCAAAATCAGTAAAAATGTCAAAAATTTTCCGGCGCTCCGCCACGGATTAGTACTTTTATATACTTTTTTACCCAAAAAACGCTAAAAATTGATTAATTTCTGTATTTTTTAGTGTTAAAAATGATGTAATGCAGTCAAGATGGACTGCAAATGCTTTAAAAATGCTAAATTACTACGAAAAAAACGTTTTATAGGCTATTTTGACTATTTTGGTCGTTTAAACAACAGAAAATTTGTGAACGTTAAATTTACTGTTTTGGATTTCTGAGATTTTACCCCCCTGCCGACCCTGACCTTGTGCACCTATGGTCCACAACGAGGGGAGAAATGAAATCTCACCCAACTTATCTCTGCTACATACATATTCAAGTAAGGGTACAATTGACTGACGCTTATTTTTCATACATGCACACGATCAAAAGTTCTGGAAGGAGGTCAACCGAGTTCCCTTGGGGTACGCCGCTAAAATGATGAGTTTATGCTGGTTTTTTTAGATATTTTTGTCTTTCCCTACACCCCCCCGTCATCACGACCCGTAAAAATGTTTTGATCCGTTGTATTTTACTCTTCTTGAATATTCGTTATTAAGTTTGCATGAAAACAAATAATAATAAGGACGATAGAATGACTTGGACTATCAAATACGGACAGAATGATGGACAAAAAGTGTCTGAAAGAAGGAATGGGCACGAAAAATACTTCAGATTATACTGCTGGGCATCGTTTGGTGCCCTTTCATTATTCAATCAATAGGTTTTGGTCTGCAAATGGCCTGAGAGCACACAAGAGCATGGAGGTGAGGGGGTATTACTTTCCCCTGAGCTTTGAAAAACGGATAGCTATACAGCGATTTGGCCGAAAAACCATTGCTACGTATCAAGGTTTTTTTTGTATTCGGCAGAGATTTTTCGCGATGTTCAAAGACTTTTGGGGACCGTCTTTGTACATGTACAAAGATTTTTTGGAAGACAAAAACTGCAAAAAAGGTTCGAAATTCGCAAAAATTTTCGTCGCTCCGCGCCGAAATGAGCAATTGTGTGTTCTATATATCTTTATAATTTCAGAAATTGCATTTTGAAAGGAAAAATGCCAAATTTTTTGGCGCTTCGCGCCGTTTTGAGACGATTATTACTGACTTTTGCCCTCAGAAACCTAGAAATTGCTAAAATACGTAACCAAAGGTTGAAAAACTCTGTTTTAGCCACACAAAATCGCTATTGTACCATATTATAGTACCCAAAAATTTGTGTGTACGAAATGTACAAAGACTTTTAGGGACCATCTTTGTAGATGTACAAACGGACCTTGTACAAAAAAAACACTGCTACGTATATAGCCTTTTTTGGGCTCAGAAAATTAAATATGTAGCCTTTTTGGTCTCAGAAAACTAGCTATATAGTCTTTTTTTGAGCTCAGAAATGCTACATATAGTTAGTTGCCTTTTCCGTGTTTTAAAAGGATATATAGCGATTTTATCGACTCCAAAAAAGAGCTAAGTAGCTAGTTTTAGTCCAAAAAAAGGCTATAAAGCTATGTTTGTGAGTCCAAAAAGGCTATATAGCTATGTTTGTGAGTACAAAAAGGCTATTTATTTGTTGAAAATATTTAAAAACGATTGTTTTAGGGCGATACCATCGTTTTTCGCTATAGAACCGTTTTTACGAAGCACATAGCTTTCTACCGCTGCGACCTTGCGCACCTATGCCTGAGGGGATATGCCTTTCAAAAGTAAGTTGTGGTAGGGGATACCCCCATACCCCAAGTGTGCATGTGTGTTATTTTTCATCCTGAACATTCAAAGAAGAGTTGAAATTAGTTTTCAATTTTAGTGAGTAAGGTGCGTCACTCTACACAGAATTAGACAATAATTCTTTATTCAAGTTCACCACGAAATGAAACCTAACGGTGTTAAGTGCATGAATCTTTGTACTGTAGTAAAAATTTTGTTAAATAAATCTCAAGATTGCACGAGTAATCGTGAAAAAAGTGTCAGTCGTCAGTGCGGGTTCTATATATTTAACAACTTATTAGCAAAATGACTGTAGCGTAAACAAAATAAAAACAAAATTAAACTTTGCCTCAACTCTGCAAAATATTACAAATATGCGAAATTCATACGAATAAAGATTTTGACCCAAAAATTATTCTTATCGCAGAGCATAAACAACATGACACAGAATTCCTATGTTGCTTGTCTTTTGCATTGAGCTTAGCACTGGTCAGACTTGTATGCAGCATCGTATCCGATTTTTTATGCAAACTCACCATTTGTACACGTATACATAGATACATACAACTTTAAATACCCATAATCAAGTAGTAAGCGTCAGTGATGTAAAAAATAAAAGTAAAACAATAACGGGGCTTTTCTTATGAAAGCATATAAAGAAAGATTAACTCTGTAATATTTTTAGTCAATCACTTACCTGATAATATTTAAGATCTATGTACTTAAATCGGCACTGTCATTTTTCGGCTTTAAAGGTGACGAACTTCCTAACTTTTGACAAAAGACTAAAAAACACCGATTTTCCTTCATCATCAAAATAAGCCTCATCTTTAAAAAATAGAAAGGGTAGCCTAGCCTAGCCTTTGATTAACGCATGCACATTCGTACGAAATCCTGTTATTCTGCGGGTTAACGGTGTAAGGTGACACTAAATCAAGCACAATGTAAACAATATACTTACTAGAATAAATCCCATTGCTCCTCTGTAATATGCGGTAGTGATAGTACGATAGCGTTCTTGACCAGCAGTGTCCTAAAATCCCTCTAGGGTCTAGCACGTTAAATAAATAATTCATCTACATAGGCGCATTGAACAACAATTATTCAATTTTATCCATTTCTTAAAGTTTTATATTTAATTAATTATTTGTCATACTAATATCTTTAGTACTAAGTCTGCCTATTTTAATCTGATAGGATAAAGCAGAAATTTTAGTCGTAAGCCTGCATTTTCTAGATATTCAAATATACATGATGAATTCGCGATTTTCCAGAGAATGCGTGAAAAGGTGCTATTTTGAGCGTTTTAGCTATCTGCTCGCTAAAAATGTAAAATTATTGGCGCTTCGCGACAAGTGCTCAACCTTTGACTATATTTTTTCAATTTATTCGAATTTGTCCGATGTTTTTTCGATATTTTTCTATGTTTTTACATTCAAAAAGAAAACATCGTCAGAAACGATAAAAAATAACATTTCAGACGCGTATCCACCGTTTCTAAGCCCAAAAACGCACTTAAACAATTTCTACGGTCCCTCTGAAATTCCCATGCTGTGCATGTCTGCTGATAAATATTAGGAAACGCAGTCTTGCCTACCGCATTGAAACATCTAATGTTGGCAATGATAATTTTCACATTTAACACTAGATTTGCGAGTCACGAGTTTCCGAATATCTAAACATGCCTTAACTCTAGACCTTTAGGAACTATACAGAATAAGCTAATTCATGCATTGATGTTCCGACTTCATGTATATGCCTGCTGATTCCAAGATAAAATGCATTACTAAGTCTAAGAGCCTTGACTAGGTTAGTAGAGTATTGCTTCTCGTATCGCATTCTCAAAGCAATTTATGTAGGTTAATACCATACATGCAAAGCACGGGAATTCTGGGGAGTGAAATTACAAAGCGCCTTTTTTAGTCCAAAAATGATAGGTATGCGTCAAAAACATTGTTTTTCAGCGTTTCTGACGATGCTTTATCTTCCTAGAGCATAAAAGCATAAAAGATTCCGATAAAAAAATCAAAAAAATCGGTACAAATTGAACAAAATGTAGTCAAAACATGAGTGTAATGGCGCGAAGCGCCAAAAATTTGACACTTTTGAAAAAATAGATAACTAAAAACGTTTAAAAAAGCATCTTTTCTACAGATTTAAAAAAAAATTTACGAACTTTCAAAAAATCGCCAAGTCTGGGGGAAGGGTGAAAAAATTTTTGCGGGGGTGAAAATTTTTCTTAAGGAAAGATGAAAACTTCACCGACCCCCCAAATCATGTATGTTTAGTACATAGTGTTTTATAGCTATATGAATTGTGAAAGGCAAAGTTAAAAGTAATCGTCTATACAACATCAATTATTAGAAATACAGACAAAAAGCTGAGTTGAAAGACGACGTTTATTTTATCAAAAACAAACTAGTGTAAGCAATTAATAGACGCATACAACAAAAACTCTGAAAAAACTTAGCTTAAAGGCCGAACTTATGCTATATTTCTACTTTTAAATTTGCCATTGATAGCTTCTCGTGCAATAAGTGAAGAAGAGCCACTTACCCATATCTGAAGTTTGACGCGCTTATCGCCTCTGAAAATTGTTTTGACCTTGAAGTCAATTCCAACCGTTGATACAAAGGCCGACGTGAAAGAATCGTCGCAGTAACGGAAGAGAAAAGACGTTTTTCCGACGCTACTGTTACCAATAATCAGAATTTTAAACATATAATCAAAATTTTGTTCCCCCGTAGCACCGCCATCTCGTTGACTAGCCATTTCTGATCTTATTCCGTGCCTTCTTTTATGAAACTGCTCTTTATACTAATAAAAAGAACGAAGGCATATAAAAATGGCAGATTCTCCGAATAATAGGAAATACATACATATTACCCTTTTACGATCAAACATTAACGTATACGTGTAATTACATGGTGGCCCGAAAAAGGGTATAGAATGTTTTGGTCATTACCATAGTTGGGAGTAAGTTAAGAATATAGTACTTTCAAAATACTATGAAATAAACTTCAGAAGAGCGGATTTTTTTGCTCAGTACTTAGAACATGTTGAACGAAAGCGAGGAAAAAAATTTAATCAGTCTATGATCATTAGGTATTACAAAAGCTATGAGTTTCCTTAATTAGCCTCTTCTCGCATCTTATGTTAACTTTAAAATAAATACATCAACATCGCATGTTCTCTGTGTGTTGCATTTGTGGAAAAAGTAAACAGTTATGCCTAAGCTTAGCAGAAATCTCGGGCTTAACTGTTTACTTTTTCCACAAATCCAGCAACCACAGATTACTAAGCCTAAGCCTAAGTAGTTAAAGAAAGTCGTAAATATTCACTATACTCATACATCAATTATATTCGTTGGTTTACAGCCCTTTGCTTTCTTGTTACCAGCTTTTCATCATACATCGACCCACAGCTTAACCGTCCCAGTCGAGAGTTGCCTGCAACTTTACAAGTATGGCTCACATTTTCACCAAATTTTTTTCCGCGCTTTAATTCATCATGTTCTACTAGTTTGGCGGAAAAAATTTGGCATTCCGTATTCGTTTTGCTCCTTTTCTAAAAGTACCATATTCTTAACTTTAGCTCCAGGGTTGTTAGACATATCGCAAAACTGTTAACGTTTTCTAATCTTTTGGTAAATTAAAATAAAATTGATAACTATCGGTGTTCGATAGTAATTCTCAGCTTGACACGTTAGTTCAAGTTATTTTCATTAAAATAGCCATCAAAACGTCGCTTCTCTATTGTTCAATGCAGAATTGTGAATCAGCAACTATATTTTCATTGTAAATTAACAAAAAAATTGTTATCGCGTCAAATTATATATTTTCTGCACTTTTTAGGCAAACGACTAACTCAGTAAAATATCAAATTTTGTACAAGCACCCCTTGATATAAGCACCTTATAGTTTTCTGCTTCCGTGTCGTCTGCCTATAAAAAGTAGAATTAAAATTTGTGTAATATCAAACTTTTCTATATTTCACGCTAATTAAATTGTTTTCACGATCTATTGTCAAAAAATAACCGGATTCGAGTTGAGATAAAAACACAAAAACATTTCTATGCCGTATTTAGTACCTAAACCAGGTACATGAGTACCTAAGTGCAGTTTATTTCATGAAAACCACAGCACTGAAGATCAAACAGGTATAGGATTCTAACTTCGTATTTCCTCACAGTTTAACCTAGTAATTTCCGGTACTCATGTGTCTGGTTGACACCTCTAAATTCTACTGAAAATATTAGAATTCTGCTGCATTCTACTGTCCAGGCTAAAATTCTACCGAAAAATCCACTGAAAACATCATTCTGTTGCTACTGCGACTAAAATTTCTGAATTCTACTAAATTTGGTAGAATTCTACTGTACCTGGCAACCCTGGTCCTTTACAGGGTTGTCAAGTGCACTTGTCAAAAAACCCCCAATTTTAACTCAAACTGCCTAAAAACCTAACCAATGGTTGCCCCCATTGGTCTCCTCAACCCCCCAACCCCCAAATGGGGGAACCCCCAAATGGGCAGCCGCTATTCGCACAGCCGTGCGAATAGCATATCATAGTTTAATATATAATTTAATGACAAGAAAAGACAAGAGAATGTTTATTGTCCAGAAAAATACACGATACTTGATAAAAGGCAAATACATGATAAAATAGCGGCTGAACAAAAGGACATACAGAGATCACGGAAGTGATACAACTAGGTATGCCCGAATAATAAATTTGTAAAATCAATGTTTAGGAGCTCTTTTTTGAACAAGCAAACGGTGGTAGAAGCGACTATTTGATCAGGTAAGGAGTTCCAAATTTTTCGGTATCGTTGCGAAAAATCGTTGAGGTGAGCATTGGAAAGGACAACTGGTAACGTAAGTTTACGATGGTTAAAACATCGGGTTTTACCGGAACTAAAAATGAAAAATTCATTAGCATCAATACAAGATAAATCGTTAATAATTTGATACATGAGACATAAACATATGTGAAGACGACGAAGTTCTAAAGAAGGTAGGTTAAGAAGCTTCAGGCGTTCAAGATAGGATAAATTGCTATTAAAACCAAAAAGACGTTTAGTAAATTTACGCTGAACATTTTCAAGACGATTTATATTATTTGCATAATATGGATCCCATACGGAAACAGCATACTCAAGCATGGGTCTTACATAAGTAGTATAACTAAAATATCTTTATCACGAGAAAGAAAAAACTTTGTGTATTAGAAAACAACGAGAAACAGCTTTTTTAATTATGTGATTCAAATATTCCTTACAATTGAGATTGTGGGAAATATAAACACTCAGATCACGAAGGGAACTAATATCATTTGGAATATTTATATTATTCAAAGAATAAAGCTTTTTTGGATTATTTTTACCAAGATGTAAAACAGCACATTTTTCCGAAGCAACAGGAAGTAGCCAATTTATAGACCAAGTCATAGGTAGCGCGTTAGCGCATACCTATAATATACTTGGGTACCCCAACATATGTCCTCCCTAACAGCTATAATGGCACACATCTGGGAGGTGCGGTTTTTTTAAAAGGTAGATAATAAAAAAACTTAAATACCCCCTTGTTTGTTTTTGTTTACACTAGGGATGCAACGGATATCCGGATCCGGATCCGTTATTATCCGGTATTATTTTGGATCCTGATCCGGATCCGGATCCGGTATTTTGAAAAATTAAGATCCGGATCCGGATCTGCTATTTTCAAAAAATAAGATCCGGATCCGGATCCGGATCCGTTATTTTTACAGTTTAAAACGGATCCTAAACGGATCTAAGAGATTATGATAAAAGATCATTAAACCTTGAATTGTATTGAAGAAACAACGTCATTATGAGACAAAAGCTTTACTTTGATTGACTTATTACTCAAATTCAATGACAGGCAAATTGTTTTTAAGAAACAGAAGCTTTTCTGCAATCAAAGAAAATGGTAGATTGCTCAAAGTCATAAGCCCAACTAACCGCTCATCTATATCAATTGATCTTGCATCATCGTTATTCCATTTTTTACCCTAAAATCGTACATAAGTTAATTAGGAATCCTCTCATAACAATAATATATTTCATACAGGAAGTAAGCATGCTTCCATTGTCATTTGTACTTTTTGCTTTTCATGTTTCAAAGCAGTCTTTTTCGCAATCTGCGCGTTTTTCTGCAAAGGAAAGTAGACATGCCTGACGCGAATCTTTTACAATCTGTGCTTAACAAGAATACCTCTTTCCTTTTCTTCAATCTGCTGAGACTCCTCTGCTTTGAACTTTTTATAATCCGCCGCATGCTTAGTTTGCAGACGCTTTTTCATACAGGTGGTACCAGTGTTTTTTTTTGTACTCGGAAAAGATTTTTCCCGATGTACAAAAACTTTTCGGGACGGTCTTTGTACATGTACAAAGGTTTTCGGGAAGACAAAAATTGCAAAAAAGGTCTGAAATTCGCAAAAATTTTCGGTGCTTTGCGCCGAAATTAGTAACTGTGTGTTGCATATATCTTTAAATTGGCAGAAATTGGATTTCAAGAGGAAAAATGTCAAATTTTTCGGCGCTTGGCGCCGTTTTAAGATGATAGTGATTTTCGCTCTTGGAGACGCAGAAATTTGCTAAAATACATTACCAAAAGTCGAGCAACTCTGTTTTTAACACACTAAAATCGCTACTGTACCATAGTATAGTACCCAAAAATTTGTGTGTACAAAATGTACGAAGATTTTTGGGAAGACAAAAACTGTAAAAAGGTGTAAAATTTCCAAAAATTTCGGGCGCTTCGCGCCGAAATGAGTAATTGTTTGTCCTATATATCTTTAAAATAGCAGAATTTGCATTTAGAATGGAAAGATGTCAAATTATTCGGCGCTTCGCGCCGTTTTGAGACAATTTTTAATAATTTTTGGCGTCAGAAACACAGAAATTAGATAGAATACGCTACCAAAGATCGAAAACCCTGTTTTACCACACTAAAATCGCTATTGCACTATAGTACACAAAAATTTGCATGTACTAGATGTACAAAGACTTTTGGGGACCAGCTTTGTACATGTACAAACGGACCTTGTACAAAAAAAACACTGGGTGGTACCCCTCCACCGCTTCTGGAAAGCTTTACTGCGCAGAGATTACATTGCGATTTAGTTTCGTTATCAGCTAGCGTAAAATAGTTTCAGATAGGACTAGACATGCTTTTTGGCATTTCCGATTAATGAGAGGAAGACGCCAGATTCGCAGTTTTCAAGCTACAGCCGAATTAAGATCAATCCTGACCACTGAACCAAGCTCATGCAGCTTTGCTTATTTCATCATCTTACAGTAATTCTGCTTCTGAAACTAATGAGCACCGTACTTGCGAACAAAAATTTAAGTATTGAAAAAAATTAAGCGTTCATAATGTATATTCATGGATCCGGATCCGGATCCGTTATTATCCGTTATTTTAATAATTAAAGATCCGGATCCGGATCCGTTATTTTAAATTTTATGGATCCGTATCCGGATCCGGATCCGTTATTTTGAATTGTACGGATCCGGATCGGATCGGATCCGATATTATTGGGAAACCCGGATCCGTTGCATCCCTAGTTTACACTCAATACCGAGCTAGTCATGAGTGTGTAAAGTTTACACCAAAAATTCAAACAATTTGCGAAGGGCCAATTTTTTTTAAAAATGTTTTCCCTGATTAGTAGGTTACGAATCTGGTCTTAAAATTTCTTTACACTCATTAGTTGTTGCACAGGAGTGTAAATTAGACGGTTTTATGCGGTTTATTGTAATGAGTCTGGTAGAAAAAATGTTTTTTTCTGCCATATTCTCCATTTAGTAGACAGAACGTGGTAATTATCTTTAAAATGTGCCTCGTCCTGAGCGCTACACGTCAAAATTTATTTTGTTCCTTTACAATCAATATTGCGTTATTAGTGCAAGTGTAAACTCTACACTGAAAAAATTTTTTCCACCCAGAGCGTCGTGGATGATTTTTTTTAAATGTTCTCTGTAAGGTCAGAATAATGAATCTGACCTCTGAACTTTCCTACAGTCACTCTTTGTTGAGGTGTTGTAAAGAGTCTGGGACAAGAAAAATTCTTTCCTGCCATATTCTCCACTTAGTAGACAGAACGTGATAACTATCTTTAAAATCTGCCTCGTCCTAAGCGCTACACGTCAAAATTTATTTTGTTTCTTTACTATCAATATTGCGTTATTAGTGCAGGTGTAAACTTTACACTGAAAAAATTATTTCCGCCCAGAGCGTTGTGGATGATGAATTTTTTTATGTTCTCCATAAGGTCAGAATGACGAATATGACCTTTAAACTTTTCTACAGCCACTGTTTGTTGAGGTATGAAGAAGTGAACTTTGAATTATACATCTATTTTCTAATGCTGATAGATAACTCCATATTGCATATTGTTTGATCAGATTTTTCTTATTTCGGAGGTTTTTGACTGTCTTTAATAAATACTTATTTTTATTATCATAAATGCACTATTCTTAAACTTCAGTAGAATGATGAATATTTTTCAATAATTGACTAAATATTAAAATCCGCCGATATGTCGAGTTGGCGCAGAGGCTGACGCATCCGTTCTCGCATGGTTTAGAAAAAGACTAATGGGTCAAGGTGTGAAACAGACTGTTTTCTTTATAAATAACAAGAAAGTAGAATGTGGTCATCTCATACGGCTATTTAGAGCTTATAGTCTGTTTCACATAACTTTGTGCATAAAGTCTAAGAGTTTTCATCGACAGTAAGCCAATGGTTACGATAATTATATATCAGATCAATGCTATAATCGCGGTCAGCTTATTGTCAGAGATGGATTCAAAATTTATGACTTAAGTTGTCTGAAACAGACTATAGATACTATACCTAAGGGTAAACCAAAGCGATCAAACGCAAGATACGGATGAAAAATTTTAATCAATGTTCAAAAAGGTAGTAAATACGAGCAAGCAAGGCAGATATCATGGAAATAACCATCTATCGATTGCATTTGTAATTATCAATACGGCATGGAAAAGAAACGTAGCTTAACGCAAAGTCAATCCAGCTACGGCAACCATATTATCAGCGAAACTGATCGAATTTGACCTCGACTAGACATCATAGTAAGCAAATTATACTCACGGCGTACATATACAGTAAACCAGAGATAACAAAGATCAGTGAATTGTAAAGAGCAGTAGAAGTAGTAACTTAATAAAAAGCATAGTTTTGACCCCTGATCAATAAACGCAGCGCACTGCAAAATGTCGTACTCGTTAAATGCTGGTTAAATTATTTAAACCATGCATAATAACCCGTTTACAATGACAAAATGCATTGGTATGCCTATTTGCAGTGCAGATGAATACATGCGGTTAAAAAACATTTACTCGATTCAAACTATACGGATACGAAACAAATGGGTTAAAAGATGATATTACAATTATTTGTTATACATTTACAGTACTGGGCTTTTGATCATTTTCGCTGATCAAATTGTCGGAGCTTTCATTGATTGGCTGCGGGTTATATTCAGGTAGCCCAATAAGGGAT
Organism: Mermis nigrescens; assembly: GCA_036768485.1. Classification (NCBI taxonomy): domain Eukaryota; kingdom Metazoa; phylum Nematoda; class Enoplea; order Mermithida; family Mermithidae; genus Mermis; species Mermis nigrescens. Next base: position 807,349 of record JAVLUZ010000124.1, read on the forward strand.
TTTCGAGAACATTCATTGAAGAATCGGCATTGGCATTTTCCTTTTCATCATCGAATCGATCGTAGCCGCTGACCTTTCATTTCTGGTTGCGCATTTCGGACTGTTGTAGCTTTTGAGCACATTCTTTTATAACTGTGCGGAGAAATGGAATGATTAAACTTCTCGTTTAAACGCAAAGGATAGAAGAAAACAAACATAGGAATAAAAAGACAATTTATGCAAAATCATACCTTAGCTAGCTAAAAGGACCAAAAGCTTATTGCATGCACGTATTTCAGATCATTCTAAAAATGTTAACCTAAAAATTTGAAAATGAGCTACAATCACTTCAAACTTAAGCTCAATTTACACTATCTTAGCGTCAAACCACGTGCAGATTAATGCCTGGCTCAACAGCTCAAACCCTGAAGTATTGAAATCAGAGTCAGAAAGCCCTTGAGTCTATTATCGGAAAGCCTTTGAGTCTTGTTTAAAAAGGATAATGCTGATGTTAAGAACATTATTGTTTTCCGCGTTCTTGGACTGTTGTCATTATTGTGGCATGTTACTGGATGTGTTTACTGACTGATGACTGAAATCATGCTGATTAAAAGTAGGGTACTAGCAAAGAAAAATGCTCTGATGGAACAAAAAAGATGAATATACTTGGAATTGTGGATTATTAAGGATTTAAAAGGAGGGGTAGGAAAAGTCTACCTAAAGTCGCAAAATCTGCTAAAAATCACACTTTCTCTAAGCAACGCAAAAAATCGAAGTATATTCTGCGGCCAACAGATTAAAATAAATATTTAACCATAAAATGATTGAAAAAGAAGCTTATTAGCTATGCAGTAGCTATGGAAAATGATGTTGAGTAAACTAACAGTCTTTCTAAGCCAATTGAATGAATGGTTTAAAACAGTAGGAAACGCGTAAGTTGACTTGAAACAGACTAAATATAGGTACACTAGCATGCCCTTAACGATTGTGTGCACTTATCAATCGGCCCCTGCATTGCTTGCTTTAATGCTCAAAACGAAATAAAACAACTTCAAATACAATACCACTCAGTTTTCTATCAATCAGGATACGAAGCTAGTCAGCGTTGCTACTTGCCAGCAATTTAAAAAATAAACATTACAGATTTCGTTTATGCACTATTATCTGAAACTTTGAACATTATTTAAAAAAGACACTTTTTAGAGGCCGCAGAATATGCTTCGATTTTTTGTGTTGCTTAGAGAAAGTGTGATTTTTAGCAGATTTTGCGACTTTAGGTAGATTTTTCCTAGTCCCTTCCTTTTGCATCCTTAATAATCTACAATTCCAAGTATATTCATCTTTTTTGTTCCATCGGAGCATTTTTCTTTGATTATAAATATTTTAGATCCTTTTGTATTAAATGATAATCAGAAGATGGACCAAAGAATTTGACATCATAGGCAAAGAGGTAAATTTTACTGTATTTAATCAAGTTGCATAGGTCATTTACATAAATTAAGAATAAAGTAGGACTAATACAACTACCTTGGGGGACACCACTGCCAACAGGCATGAAGTCAGCAAAACTCCGTTAATACAAACACGCTGAAAACGACCATGTAAAAAGGAATAGAGCCAATTAAAAAGTAGACCTTTTATTCCATATTTAGAGAGCTTATATAAAAGCTTAGAAAAAGGAATTTTATCAAAAGCTTTAGAAAAGTCGATGTAAGCAACATCGACAGGAGTCCTATTGCTTAAAGATACCGTCCAGCTATGTTTACATTTAAGTAGTTGTAATTCACAAGACTTAGATTTCAGAAAACCAAATTGAGAAGAAGATAAGAGTCATTTACTTGATGAGCAGCAAATAGAAATCGGTCTGTAATTACTCACTGAGGCTGCGTCTCCTTTTTTGAAGACGGGATTTACATTGGCTAATTTCCATAAATTAGGGATAATGCTAGTTAAAAAAAACATTAAAGATACTTGCTAATGGCTCAGCAAGATATATAATTTGAAAGTTTTTTCAGGAAAAAATTACAGTGTCCATCAGGACCAACAGAAAAAGAACCTTTTATTCGATTTAAAACCAGTTGCACGTTCCAAGCGTCAAGATAAATGGTTTGCAATGCAAAACCAGTCATCGAATCTAAAAAAGGAAGATGATTATTATCAAGAGAAAAAACAGAAGAAAAGTAGTTATTAAACAAATTAACCTTTTCTAAAGGATCAGAAACGATTTTGTGGTCATTAAGAAGAGGTGGAAAAGAGCGATGATTATTTAAACGATTATTGACAAATTTATAAAAGGATTTTAAACTTTTGTCAGAAAGAAGATTAATTTCTTCAGAAGCAGAGAAATTTTTAACTTCAACATCCAATTTTTTGCTAAATGATTTATATTTGATTTTTGTATCAGTCGAGTGATAAAGTTTATGTTTCTTCCAAAGCATACGTTTCTTAGTTGACATTATTTTAATTAGTTTGGGAAAGTTTAAACTTTAAGTTTTTATTGGTTCACAACTCTCGCTTAGCAAGCTCATTTTTCGGCATTCGTGTAGCAGGTTCACATATGTATCAAGATAGTCATATTGTAAACCAGATTCGAAACGTGGACCTTGCTTCAAAGCCCAGAACCTTAACCAATCGACTAACGCTGGTTCACTTCGATGAAGAACGCAAGGTATTCGTAATGTTTTGCATTGGTTTACCTGCTTATTAGGCTTAGGCTTAGTATCACGGACTGACCAAAATGTTGGTGCCAGCGTTTAAAATAGCCTGAGTAATGGGATGCGCCAAGCGGAGCGAGCGACGCGAGTCGCATCCCATTACTTAGGCTTATTTAAAATGCTGGCACCAACATTTTGATCAGTCACATGAATCTACAGAAACAATCCGAGCACTGCCTTATTTGCTTTTGACTTGACTCAATTTGAACCAGTTAGGTGGCACCTTTTACCGAATACTACTTGTTGTATCCGTACTTATAACGTGGCTATCTTAATACATATGTGAACCAGCTACGCCAATGCCCATTTTTCAAAGCCCTCGATCTATCCGCTCGCAGTCAGTGTAGCCAACTCTGAAAAGACTAACCAGACAAACCAACATTTAAAACCGGACAAAACCGGCCAAGAGCACAGGTAAATTCCGGACAAAACCGGACAAACGATGTATACACTTGATAAATAACAAAGCGGCTAAAATTTATTCAAATCAAGTATTGCACTTAAATATCTACCACATTAAACGCATTTTGCACATTAAACAACAGAAAGTGATAACTATTCATCAAGGCACACGATATCATCATACTTGGACAGCAAGAAAATTCTGGGGGGTGCAAGATTTTTTAAAGGTCAAAAAATGGCCTCAAAAATGGTGGTATGGCGGAAAAACACCATACTTCGACGTTTCTCATCGAGCACTATTCATTGGCATCAAAAAATTACGAAAAAAACTGAAAAAATTTTCAAAAATTGAATTCTGGGGCACACATTCCCATAGGGGGGTGAGGGGGGTATTACCCCCACCTCAGGGTCCGAGACTTGAATCACTGTCAGACGATTTTGAGCTATCAAACGTTTTCTGCAATGATTTTTGGGTACAAAAGCAGCGCAGATGTTAAAAATTTTTTGGCGCTTCGCGCCGACTAGTACATTTCTGTTTTATTTACTCATAAAATACCTAAAATGAAGTTAATATGATCTGAAAAGTCAAAATTTTCGATGAATTCTTATATTTTTTACTTACAAGAGAGACGAAAGTAGTCAAAATGGGACAAAAAGTAGTTAAAAATGCAGTTTTTCACATTAAGTAGACATGCTATATAGGATGTTTTAAGCGTTTTGTATATTTGACCTGCAAAAAATGCTAGAAATCTAAATTTTGTTGTCTCAAATTTTGGGATTTCACCCCCCATCTGAACTTTCGACCTTGGGAAACTATGTTCTGGGGGGTATTTTGGTTTCTCGGGAGGGGGTGCATACCCCCAAACCCCCCAACGCCCAGGTGTGGATATAATCATCACAATTGCTACGACCGTACATTGTAGTGTTAAACAATTTAAGCATTGGATCAGTAATGGTAAAGGTGCATCAATTCTCGCCCTTCCAACCAGGGGCGGATTTAGGGGGGGGCGGGGCGGCCGCCCCCCCCCATTGGCCCAAAAAATGCGCAAAATTAAGGATTTTTGAGCGATTTTTAGAGATTTTCGGGTAAAAAGGGCTAATTTTTCCGCCCAAGTCAGGGTTCCACTCCCCCTTAGGGGTACCGCCCCCCCTTAGGAAAATCCTAGATCCGCCACTGCTTCCAACACAGTAAAAAACGAACACGTAATAAAGCATCAGTATGTAGTTTTAACATCTATGTGATTTCGTAGTTTGGTCTTGAGCAAATTTAATACAGAAAAAGCGCATTCAACGCTAGCATTAGAAAAGGGAATTAATTCAGCCTTATTAACTGCCGCAGTAGAGCTCACCTGCTCTTTTTGATATGCAAATCCGACGGCACTCGTTAATGAGCGCAGGTTGTTCGCAACTTTCAAAGTCAATAATAGCTTTAATGTGCTTGGCCGTTTTAACATGATTAAGCTGAGCATCGTGTTTTGGGCTTAGATTAGCAGAACATAATTTACAGTGAGCAGAACCGTCTGAGCCTTCTACTAGCCACGATTTGAAATTTGGTTCCCAAAGCCAAGACTTAACAAATGCATGACATCCGAACTTGCGTTTCTTTTTAACCGGTGATGGCATATAAGATTAAAATTATGTCCTGAACAGGGCACTGGCTATTGGCATGACCGTGCAAATAGCCCTCGGTCTATTCACACCAGTGTTGCCAACTTTGAAAAGATCAATCGGACATACCAACATTTGAAACAGGACAAAACCGGACAAGAGCACAGTAAAATTCCGGACAAAACCGGACAAACGATGTATACACTTGATAAATAACAAGGTGGCTAAAATTTATTCAAATCAACTAATGCACTTAATTATCTATCCTATTAAACGCATTTTGCACATTAAACAAGGCTTCATCAGAAAGTGATAACGATTCATCAAGGCACACAATATCATCATCACAAATGCTACGACCGTACATTGTAGTGTTAAGCAATTTAAGCATTGGATCAGTAACTGTAAAGGTGAAACAATTCTCGTCCTTCAAAGACAGTAAAAAACGAACACGTAATAAAGCGTCAGTAGTTTTGACATCTAAGCGATTTCGTAGTTTGGTCTTCAGCAAATTTAATACAGAAAAACCGCGTTCAACGCTAGCATTAGAAAAGGGAAAACTTAAAGCAGACAATGCAAATGAGGTAATGTTTTGGCTTTAAAACTAATGGCTTTAATGTGCTTGGCCGTTTTAACATGATTAAAAAAAGCATCGTGTTTTGGGCGTAGATTAGCAGAACATAATTTACAGAGAGCAGAACCATCTGAGAATTCTACTAGCCACGATTTGAAACCTGGTTCCCGAACACCGTTTTTTCCCAGTATACCTAATCAAATAGTTCCGTTTGTTCAAAAAAAAGCTCCTAAACATTGATTTTACAAATTTATTGTTGGGGCATACCTAGTTGTATCACTTCCGTGATCTTTGTATATCCTTTTGTTCAGTCACTATTTTATCATGTATTTGCGTTTTATCAAATTTCGTGTATTTTTCTGACAATAAACACTTTCTTGTCTTTCTTGTCTTGATTTGGTTGACATTATAGGCCAGACCCAAAATTTTTTTCCACTCTTTCCAACCTTTTTCCACGTATTTTGAGGGTCTAAAAACGTTTAAAACAGGCCGCCTGTATTCAAAAATCAGTATTTTTTATGTAGAAAATCCTATGTACACATGTAATAGCGGTGTTTGCTACAAATATATATAATACAAATATTTTATTTTCGTCGCACAAAAAAAGAACACAATAAGAAAAGAAACATTAATATACAATGAAATACAATTATAAATTGACATTCGACATGAATCATCATACAAAATCACATATTCTAAAAGCAAGAAATTATTAATTAAAGTACATTTATACGAGATTAGTGCAAAAGACGAAGGTAGGCGCGCAGGCTAAATAAATTATGCACTTTGAACACGCCTCCTAGCAAATACCCCATTAGATCAACTTTTTTCAACTTTTCACGGAGGGAAGCAACACTAGGAGATCTTACAACAGCTTCAGGGAGAGAATTCCATACGTGAATCCACCTATTGGATAAATCATACCCACGAACATCGAGCCGAAAAGGAGTGCATTCACATTCCATTGAATTTTGAGCACGCGTGCTGTTTTCACAAAAAGTAAAAAAGTCGGCTTGCTGCAAAACGCATCTACCACTCAATATCTGATACATCATACACAGATCACTACGCAATCTGCGAATCTCCAGGCTATCCAATTCTAAGGAACTGAGTCTTTCAGCATAAGAAAGTCCCCGAAATCCAATAATTTTACGTGTAAATTTCCTTTGAACATTTTCGGTCATTGAAACATGGGTCTTACGGTATGGATTCCAAACAGTGCTACAATACTCAAGAAGCGGTCTGACGTAAACAGTAAAAGCCCTAGACATATTTAGTTTATTTTTAGAAGCAAATGATTTCGATATTAGCATAGCCCTAGCATAAGCTCTACGCGTTATATCATTATAGTGGAAATTAAAATCAAGTTTACTTGATACGTAAACATCCAAATCCTTTACAGAATTTACACTCTGTTCTACAGTCAGGTCAGAAATTCTATAAGAATGCTTGGGATTTCCAAAATCTAGATATAACGCGTAGCATTTTTCAGTAGCAATTTTTAACTGCCAATCCTTGGACCAGACTACGAATTTAGCGATATCATCTTGAAGTTGGGTGTGATTGCTAGATAAATTATACAGCTTGAATTCATCGGCAAAAAGGCAAACTTTGCTATTTAAGCGGTCGCTAATGTCATTTATGAATAAAACAAAAAGAATCGGGCCACGTATACTGCCCTGAGGAACACCGCTAGTGACAGATTTTTCGCTCGAAAACTGACCGTTAATAACAACCCTTTGAGTCCTATCGCTCAAAAAACAAGTTAACCAACTCCCAAAAAGTTTCCAGTTTATAAATTAATTTACGGTGAACTACAGTGACGAAAGCTTTAGAAAAATCAATGTAGATAACATCAACAGTGTTTTTTTCATCAATTAATTTAGTCCATTCATTTTTGCACTTTAGTAATTGCAATTCACACGATTTACCCTTTTGGAAACCAAACTGAACCAAAAACCAAACCAAAAAAATTTCGCGCTCTACTGAAAATATCACAATCAGAATACGTTATTTCTGTTTAAATCTGAATTTCCTTCCTTCAGTAAAGCAGTTTAGCCAATCCTAAAGTCGCTTTTCACAATAAAAACTGTAATTCATCAAATGGCGCGAAGCCTCAGAAAATTTTGAAATTTAAGCTCTAGAACGCATTTTTGCATTACAAAAACTAACCAAATCCGTACAGAAGATAAGGATTTTCAATCGTAGCGTAGTTCTAAACCAGATTGTCGATAAAAATGCTGCAATTGGTGCAGCGCGGCTTAAGGATTAATAACAAGTACCTATGATTTAAATCAATTCGGCGCGGAGCGCCGAAAAATTTTTCAAGTTTCACCTTTTTTAAGACGCATTTTTGCATTTGGAAACCGGACAAAAGCGGACCAACTGCTTAAAAAACCGGACATGACAGTTGACCGGACAAAACCGGAACTCAAGCCTGAAAACCGGACATGGACAAGTTAGCAACCCTGATTCGCATCGCAGGGACATCTACAGTATATGAACAATTGCCTCAAATTGTGCAAAAAACTAAACTTGCGTACATAATTTGTAGAAATAAAACAATATTACTAAACTTACCAAAGTTGTATTGTTATCCATCTTTATTTACGTTTATTAATTAAAATTGCCTATTGTAAGGACAGTAGAAGTGTGCATACCAAGATTGGTACTGTCGATATTTTGGTATAGTAAATTGAGTTTTACCGATTCATGTGCAGCAACGAAAAACATGAACAAAAGACCTACACATCTAAACTTATACCTACACATTGGTAGGTACATATGTACGTATGTATGTATTAGTATGTCTAGTGTATTTCATTTATTCAAGAGCTTTTTCAGTAAATGCTTTTTGAAGGTACAGTAATTCCTTCTTACTTACTGTAGGTCGTTCGTTAGAATTCATTGTGGCTGTAGCAAAGTAGGGTTTTCAATGAAATTTTTGCATGATTTATTCTCGTCTCCCAAGTCCCAACATATGTAATTCAAATTTGGTAGGTATCGGCTTTCTTATTTATGTAAGTGTAGGCCGAAGTCTACACCCACTTGCTTACTTAGCCCAAAAACTCAAGCTCACGCGCTCGCACAAAAGGCGACTCGGGGGTAAGGCCCGGCCTATCAAGATAGCCCGGCCCTCTACTGCGCGCACCTAGTGAAACTTACTTACTTAACCCCTTTTGAGATTAAGTACCTAAATAATGTAAGTTCCCCGGAAACCTAATTGAGGGCTCAAAAAGATTATTATTTAACTTGTTTTGGGACCAAATTCCGGTGCTTGAAAATATTGAGGGTTCCTAATGTAGTGTAGCACAAGGACAGAAAACAACAGCACGGAGATTCGAACCGAGCCCAATCATCGCTCATTAAATAATTAATTTTTACAATATTTTTGGACAGAAAATTATGAAGCAATTAAAAACGCGACAGCATGAAGATGCATGCTGCCAACTGTCGTGTTACGCTAATCGGTTAAAAACAACACTATAATTGCGAGGGCACGTAGCCCGCCAACGGCATACAACCACACCTGGGCGTGGGGGGGTTTGGGGGGGGTATGCACCCCCAGAAACCAAAATACCCCCCCAGAAATCAAAATACCCCCCCCAGAATTCAATTTTTGAAAATTTTTTTCGCTTTTTTCGCAATTTTTTGATGCCAATGGATAGTGCTTGATGAGAAACGTCGAAAAATGGTGTTTTTATCACCATACCATCGTTTTTAAGGCCATTTTTTGACCTTCAAAAAATCTTGCACCCCCCCCAGAAATTTCTTGCTGCCCACGTATGCATACAACTATGGCCGTGAAGGCACACAAATAAAACAATAAATGCGTGAGGGCGAAAAAAGCCTGCCCAGTGCCCACTACGCGACGAACTATGACGAGGTTTCCCTGCAGCCACACAGGGGAAAAACACAGGGATACTACGTGCGGAAAAATGCGTCGCACGGAAAAAACAGGCACAGCATAGAAGCTGGCGAAAAACCGGGAGAGCTCAATGTAAAATGAAAAAGTCTTAAAGTGGAGGAATGATCGTAATATCGTAAAGTCGTCAAAACTGCGCTCGCACGCAGTTTTAAACGATACGAAAAAGAGGCGTATCAAACGCGGACAAAGAAACGCGGAATGGATCTACGAGAATAACAATAGGCCTATGGGCAAAACTTACGGTAAAGAATGTACAAACGAAATAGACACGAATATGAGACACACACATATGGAGTTTTAACACACGTATGATATGAAAGCACACATACCAATTCGTACTCAAGTTGCATTAAGCCGAGTGCCCATTTTCCTATCCCGGATTTTTATTGAAAATATGTGTGGGAAAGGAAATGAAGATATGATAATTTTAAGAGGGAAGGTGGTCCCGGGCGACACACTAAAGCGTTACGCTGAGTGGTCGCGTACGTGCAAATGGAAATTAAGCACAAAATTGAGCATCTGGGGCAAACAGTCATCGGCATATATGTACAACATAGCACAAAACAAATGGATTTTCGCGTTGAACCAACGCAACGAAAATGGGGTGTAGAGCCATCTCTACACTCCCCGGATATTGAGAAAAATTTGCACGCAGTGCAAATTTTTAAGCGCAAAAACGTTTGTGCGCAAACTTTTTGCGCAAAGACGGCCACGGCGTGGAGTCGGGCGATTATCGATTCGTGTCAGCAGATTGAAGCGGGATGCTGACACATTTTTATGCACAAAACGTATGCATGAAAAATGTACGGGCTGACGTACGGCTACATCAGACAATTGAGCAGCGGGAGACAAAAATGGTGCATCGGCAACGCGTTGACAACGTGGTTTTGTGCAACGTACGGAATAGACTGTTTGCCCGGGACCCGGAGAATTTTGATTGAAAAAATAATTTATGATAGGAGGGCAGGTCACTCGGCTTAATTAGTATTGAGTACGAAAGGCTCAAATTAAGGACAAATTGAGAACACATATGGACAAGGACAATAAATGAATCAAAGACAGACAAATACAATGAAATAACAAATATGTTTTTGGGAAAAATCAGAAAAGTATACAGCGTAATAAAAATATACATGGAAAATAATGAATAACGGAGATATGTAAAAGATAGTGAGAAAAAAGGTCCTAAGGTGGAGAGAAAAATTTTGGGAAAAAGTGGCTGCAGGAAAATTAACTAGTAAACAAAAAATTTATGGAAAAAACGAATTAAACAAAAATATACGAACTGCTGGCAGTCAGTACGTTGTCCAGGCACAGCAAAATCAAACGATGAGCAAATAATTAAGTGCGGCGATCCGGTTGATCGCGAGGCAAATACAACTGAGCGGTACAACGACCGTCAGTCGTGCGCAAATAATCTGGCATAATGCGCGACGTAGAATGAGCGCGGTTGTTTCCTCGCGTCGGAATAGGCGTAAAATGCGGCGCGACGATTTGCTGCTGGACAGGATAATGATCCTGCGATTGTGTAACCAAAACGCGTGGCGCAGATACAGTCATCAGAGCTGGGCGATGCGGCGCAGCGGAATCGCGACGGCGCTGATTGTCTAAATGCGACGGATGGGGACTGCGACGGCCCGAAGCAGACGGTTGGGCCGCCGGTTGAGCAGAAGTTTGCGAAGCCGATCGTTTGGCTCTAGTGGCGCGGCGTGACTGACGACTACGTTTGACACGATTATAATGACGTTGACGCGACGTAAGACGTTCGGTAGGTTAGTAGTATAGCCTGCGACCCTGGGGTTACAAGTCCGGAACTTTGTAATTCCGGAACTTAGAAGTTCTGGAAGTTGCCTATGCTGTAGCATAGGCAGAGGCGGTCAACAGCAGGAAAATGGGGGTAAAAACGTGCGCCCTGGCCCGGGGAGGGTGCGCCCTGCCCCATGTTATAGTGTAGGAGGGGGAGAGGTGCGCCCTGAGTGCGCCCTGGGTTGGGAATGGGGTAAATAAGCCTAAGGGGATCGTCTCATAAGCCTAAGAGGAGCAGTCCTTGGGTAGTTCGGGAACTTGAAGTTCGGGAACTATGTAAGCCTAAGGGGAGCCAGCTGCTCCCCACACGGTGCAAAAAAAGAAATAAATTTGCTTGGATTTCTCGAATATATGTAGCTGCTAAAACCATGTGAGATGGGTTTTAATGCGACTACAGCGCCGTCTTTTTCATAAGTATGAGTCATGATTGTTCCTGAACTTTAAGTTCGGGAACTTTGTGAAAAGGTGTCCCAAAAGTGCCGCAAAGGCCTAGAAGTGGCGCATAAGCGCCGCCAATGCCCATAAGCGCCGCCAAGGTCCAAAAAGGGTCTATAAGCGCCGCTATAAGCGCTACTGACTGTTCTGGGGCATTTTTGTAATTAGATCATAATGATGATTATTAGCAGCATGCAAATGAATGACTTTATCGGCAGTAGGTCCTTGAAAAAACAAAATATTGTTATAATATACTTTTATTTGGTAGTCGGGCACTAGAACGTTTTGAATTTTTCTTACAGCTTCAAGACCATATTTTTCTTCATTGATATTAATATTAGCCTTTTGCATTAAATCTAAAGCTAGCTGTTTTTGCAGAGTGTGCTGCGCCTTGTCACCTTTTCGAATAGATTCCCATTTAGGGCTACTGTCTAGTTTTGCTATTCCTGTTACAATAGCTCTAGCAAGCGATAAATTATCCTTAGAACTGATTCTTATGTATGCTCCTCCATTTTTGCAAAACTCGCTCACATCACATTCTACACCAAAACCTATTTGTGGTCTTTTATCAACAAGAACTACTTTAAACTCCATGTCCTCATCGAAACAAAACTCATTTTTGGACTGAGACACATTTTTTATGATACTCAAAACCTTATCGGCATTTAAGTACTGGCGCTCGGTGAATGGTACTAATACGGGAGCATAAAGGCTACGTTGTCTGATCTCAATGCCTACCATACTGTCGGGAGGGCAGCCATGTAACATCTTGTTAATGGCTTCCTCAACAATCTCGATCGAAAATCTCAAAGAGATTAGGGCAATCATGAAGATTCTTAAAACGCAAAAAAAATGCCTTAGCAGTTGTCCTAAATCTGCGGACAGAAATGCTCGGGAGTTCATGTATATCAAAGTAATGATTTAGATGCACCTTCGAAATCAAAAATAAATAGCATGAATAGCATTATTCTCTGAAAAGAAAAGAAGCGATCAATAATCAAAAAAAGACGTAGTGTGCATTCTTACGCTAACATGGCACGCACTGCTATGGGCAGCAATTAAGAAGATAGTGTGCTTGTCAATAATTCATTTATGAAGTCATTGACGATTAAGTACGAGTAAATATTGGTTATGTATATCTTGAAAGAGAAATTTGCTATTGATTAGAAACAAAATCGTTTATTAAAACACATCAAAGCTTCCTCATATTGTCTTTCTGAGCCAGTGAACAATATTTTGTGAAGGCAAGCTTTTATCAGAAGCCGTAGAATAAACTTCGATTTTCAGCGGAAGTCTAATTTTTAGTAGATTCTCACAAGTTGCACATGCATACATGGGTAACTTTTCCTCAGTCCCCTCATTTTATGTCCTTATTGATGCGTAATTCCAAGTATATTCGTCCTTTTTGCTCCATCGGAGCATTTTTCTTTGCTAATGCCCTACTTTTCATTAGCAAGATTTGAGGAAATTAGTTAGTAAACACATACAGTAACATGCAACAATAATGACAGCCGTCCAAGAACATATAAATAAGATTCTTATGCACTATCTTTCTAAGCAAGACAACCTTACGTTATTCAAACAGCTCGAATCTTTTCGGCGTAAACTTCACGCAACTACTGGTTGTGAAGAACACTTACATTCATATTCGTAATCCTGACGTTACATAGAACATTTTGAAAAAAAATTAAGCTTTTGCAACGGTTCGGGACTAAAGTTAATTTTCACTGTAAACTTTACACGACTACAGAGTGTATAGAAAACATAAGCCAGATTTGTAATCTTGACTTTACGGGACATATTTGGAAATAATTCACGTTTTAAACGCTCTGGAAGTAAAATAAATTTGTAGTGTAAACTTAACACATTAACAATAAATGAATAAATTTAAGCTTACACAATAGTAGGTGTAGAGAAAAGTAACAGTCAGATTCGTAATTCTGATGTTACAAAGAACATTTTGAAAAAATTATTCTTTCACAATGTTCTAGAACTAAACATAATTTTCAGTGTAAACTCTACACAACTTATGGGTGTAAACAAAGATAAAATTCAGATTTGTAACTCTGACATTACGAGAAGAATTTGAAAAAATTCATGTTTCACAATGTTCTAGACGCAAAATAAATTTTCAGTGTAAACTTTGCAGTTTTACAATAACTCAATAGTGTAAACTTTTCACAACTAATGGCTTCGATAAAACTAATAGATTCGTAATTCTGACGTTACAGATATCATTTTGAAAAAAAATTCACGTCTCGCAGCGTAAAATGAATTTTTAGTGTGAACTTTTCACCTCCAAAATAACTTAATGTTTGGCGTAATTAAACGCGCTTACGTGCATGCATGATCCTCGATGTTTAGTAAATTTTTTATATTTGGTATCATGTCTCAATTCATATTGGGAGAAGGTGGCAGGCACAAACTTACCAAAAACGTCTTTTTCCGCCCCAAAGTTGGAACTAGATACCTTCAAAAATAACTCAGTAATAAGTGTAATAAAATGCGACAAAGTAAGATGTGTAACCATTGACATTTACCCTATTTTTAGAATAGTTCACACTATCCAATTTTGTTTACAAATTCGAAACGATGTTACACATTTTTTGGATGTTTGTTTTTATCTTATTTGAGTCTAGGTAGCGGTGTTTTCCTTGCTACCTATCTCAGCAAGTATAGGTATATTTCAAATAATTTTGTTGCTACGTACAAACGGAATCAGAAAACTGACTAGATAAAGACTCGCAGGATAAATAGTATCCGCACTTAGACTTAAAGTTCGAGCTGTGGTGATCTGGTGGTGGCTATGCCGTTCACTACATTAGGCGAAATAGACGATTATGAAGAGCCTGCTTCACACATTGACCCGTCATTAATTACCATTTATGTCGTGACAGCCGGTCTAATTTTTTTTATTGCCGTCATAGCCTGCTGGGTAGTTGCAAAGCGAAAGAAATCTGCAGGCCCAACTAGCGATTCGCAGGTAAGATTTTACAGAATGTCAATAAATTTACACCACTTTGCAGTCATGCTAAACTTTGATAGGTACCTACCGTCAGAAAGCTTATTCAGTTTGGAATTTGTGGGTATAGCTTTTAGGCTGAAATAGACAAGGAATGGGTGGTATATGGGTGGCTTACAGTGGAACTAGCGCAATTCGGTATTGGGCGATCCGCGAGCGACCCCAAATGTATTCTTAAAGTCAAAATGCCTTTATTAATGACAATACCAAAGAAAGGTTGCTCTAAAAAGGCGTGAAACCTTTTCATGTTGTTTCAAAGTCAATGAAGACCGTAATACACATCTAAAAACTTAATGTGGCTGATGAATTGATATGAATAAACTATTTGGAAAAAGTAAGATGTGTAACCATTGACATTTACCCTATTTTTAGAATAGTTCACACTATCCAATTTTGTTTACAAATTCGAAACGATGTTACACATTTTTTGGATGTTTGTTTTTATCTTATTTGAGTCTAGGTAGCGGTGTTTTCCTTGCTACCTATCTCAGCAAGTATAGGTATATTTCAAATAATTTTGTTGCTACGTACAAACGGAATCAGAAAACTGACTAGATAAAGACTCGCAGGATAAATAGTATCCGCACTTAGACTTAAAGTTCGAGCTGTGGTGATCTGGTGGTGGCTATGCCGTTCACTACATTAGGCGAAATAGACGATTATGAAGAGCCTGCTTCACACATTGACCCGTCATTAATTACCATTTATGTCGTGACAGCCGGTCTAATTTTTTTATTGCCGTCATAGCCTGCTGGGTAGTTGCAAAGCGAAAGAAATCTGCAGGCCCAACTAGCGATTCGCAGGTAAGATTTTACAGAATGTCAATAAATTTGCACCACTTTGCAGTCATGCTAAACTTTGATAGGTACCTACCGTCAGAAAGCTTATTCAGTTTGGAATTTGTGGGTATAGCTTTTAGGCTGAAATAGACAAGGAATGGGTGGTATATGGGTGGCTTACAGTGGAACTAGCGCAATTCGGTATTGGGCGATCCGCGAGCGACCCCAAATGTATTCTTAAAGTCAAAATGCCTTTATTAATGACAATACCAAAGAAAGGTTGCTCTAAAAAGGCGTGAAACCTTTTCATGTTGTTTCAAAGTCAATGAAGACCGTAATACACATCTAAAAACTTAATGTGGCTGATGAATTGATATGAATAAACTATTTTGAAAAAGATATTCTCGGGAATTATTCGTCTGACGACTCCAAAGCCTAATTATCCTGATATAAAAATAGTTAGAAATATTTCGAATGATGACTATGGTCGAAATTCACGAAAAATTTGTGAATTGGTATAAAAGCCGGAAAACAAGATAAACTGATTCATTGTGTTCATACCCGTTTCGGTTTGAGACCGTTTTGACCGCAATAATAGTAATAAGCATTTGTTTTGCGCTATTTCATTCCAAATTGCTGATTAAAAGTCAAAACTTTAGAGAATGTTGGCAAAATCGTGGCCCGAACGCAAAACTAGGATTTTTACACAAATTTCATCCATTGATATACATACTGCGGGTCCTATCCATACGTGGGCATGGGGGGAGGGGTTGGTTAATTACCTTTAACCCCCAGAAGGTTAAATACCCCCCCCCTCCAGAAACCAAAATACCCTCCTCAGAATACAATTTTTGAACATTTTTTTGTTTTTTTTCGCAATTTTTTGATGCCAATGGATAGTGCCCAATGAGAAACGTTGAAACATGGTTTCTTTCGCCATATCATCATTTTTAAGACCATTTTTTGACCTTTGGAAAACCATGCACCGCCTTTCTCCAGAAGTTTGTTGCTGCCTACGTATGATCCAATCCGAGAGGAGGCTTAGGGGCGTATAGACACCCCAGAATGGAAAAATGGAAAATCTGAGGGAAACTGAGGCAAAACAAAGGTCGGAAACGGATGCGAATTGAAAATTTTATTCAAAATTGCTTTAAATTGATCAGAAACTGCGTAATTTAATGCTATTTTAGTGCTTATACCCGTGTTTAGGTCATTTTGGCCCGAAAAAGCTCAATTTTTGACCCCTCCCCCTCAGATCGGCTATTCATGATCATCATCATCATTATCATCATCATCATCATCATCATCGACTGAGAAAGTTTATTGTTGAACATCCAATCATCTGCTACATTAATAGTACGTAGTTGTGTATTTCCGATAACTTTAAAATTGAGAAATATATATGTTTCACAATTTCCTCTGTCAATGTTATGCTGTCAACAAAAGCGAATATGCGCATTGTTCCATTCAAAATGTTATTGTAAATTATCCATGATTTCTCTCTGCATGCCTTTTAGTCGATCTAATCTATGTCGGCCTAAGCGGGCGATGGAGGTTTCGATTAGTTTTCACCATAAATGCACAGTATGGCCAATCTGGGGAGGGGTCAGCCAGTATAGGGGGGTCAAAAATTGAGCTTTTTTCAGGTCTAAATGACCTCAAAAACGGGTATAAGAGCTAATAGCGTTAAAACTACCTTATTATACAGTTTCTGGTCAATTTGAAGCACTTTTAAAGAAAATTTTCAATTTGCATCCATTTTTGGCCTTCATTTTGCCTCATTTTCTCCACAAAATTTACCACTTTTTCATTCTGGGGGTCTAGCGACCACCAACCCCCATGTGCATGTCTAGTTTTGACCACAAGTGGGTGTAGGGGAGTAGGCTTTGGGTTGGGTACTGCCCATGTATGGTTTTGACCTAAGTTATGTCTGTTTGTAGTAAGTACAAGGTACCTACATTTATTCAATCAGATACATATATGTGCGTATCTATGTTATTTAGGACATTACAACAGCAAACGTTTCAAACGACGATCGAAATCAAGAAATGCAAGCTATAGAAATGGCTCAGAAAATGAAAGCTTGGAAGGACCAAAAACTAAGCGAAGAAGAAATAATTAAATTGCAAGCAAAGAGGGCGCCTAAAACGCGATTGAAGTTTTCGCAAAGTTCTTGAACTCTGAAGATTGCGCACAATAGTACGGTGCTCCTCTTCATGACATATCGAAGCACTTCTTCGTTTTTCGTTTTCTACATATCTTTGTTATTGTTTGATGCTACTATCTGTTGATGAATTTAACGATGTTGTGATTTAATATGACTAATTGACTACATGCATTCAGTTCGTAATTTACATCTAGTAAAAACATTTTTGCCCTACGATCGAAGTATTTGTTCGCTTCATTCACTGTTGCTATTTGTGATACCTATCACGAACATATTGAAACTAGCAAAGAAAAATGCTCCAATGGAACAAAAAGGGCGAATATACTTGGAATTACGCATCATTAAGGACATAAAATGAGTGTACTAGAGTAGTATAGCCTGTCACTTGGCGTGTAACGTTATAACATAGCCCATGTTATAAGATAGGTGGAACTAGGTTCGGGAACTTTTTTTCCTGTGTTACAGTATAGGCAGAGGCGGCCAACAGCAGGAAAATGGGGTAAAAACGTGCGCCATGGCCCGGGAGGGTGCGCCTTGCCCCATGTTATAGTGTAGGAGGGGGGAGAGGTGCGCCCTGAGTGCGCCCTGGGTTGGGAATGGGGTAAATAAGCCTAAGGGGATCGTGTCATAAGCTTAAGGGGAACAGTCCCTGGGGGAAGGGTAGTTTGGGAATCCTGTGAGGGTTGAGTTCGGGAACTTGGGTAGCCTCATAATGAGTCATACTGTAAAGTAATTTTTTCTTGTTTTTTAGGAAGAAGAGCCGAAAGGAAAAGAAGAAAGGTGAGTACCTATCCGCCGGTCGGCCACCTTGACGTTGGTGGGTAGGCTTATAAAACCAAGAGCCGACCATTTCTCTTTTGCATATTTACACCAGGGTGTGGTACCCTAATTTTCTTTACACCAGCCCAGACCGTCCTCCCCCCATCGCTTCAAACTTTGCATCATGGGTGCACCAGTGCACCCATGACCCCGGCCAGCACGGCGGGGACGTGTTGAAGCATCGCTGGCCATCTTTTTTTTTTTCTTCTACGCTATATACAAAATTACAACGACAAATTATCGATACACGAAATAATATGTTCAAGTTCATGTTCAATCATGTTGACATTTTCCCAAAGAGGCGCATGTTCGGGCTTCAGGCACTGGAACATGTGATGGTATAGGTACGGCTCACTGTAGTCCCAGGCGCGTTTTATAGCCAAGGCTAGGAACCAAAATCCGCGGACCTTTCGTTTGCCCGTAAAATTCCGAGCGATATTGTAAGCTCGGGCAGCTGCCTTCCATTGTTCTTTCCGATGATCGCTGAAGCGATTCCAAAAGTAAGAGGTCACATGCGCCAAATCCTTGTTTCGGTAGGGCACTAAATTATACATAAAGGCTAGTTGAGTACAAAAATCAACGAAATTTTCTTCAGCAACGTGCATTTTTAAGCAACCGACTAATCAGGACGCAAGTACAAAAACAACTGATGTGTTTTTCACTCTCTCGCCCTATTTATACTTTTTCCGGAATAGGTGTTGGAAATGCTTACAAAAAGACAAATATGCACACAAGACTCAGTTTTATTTTGCAAAGTTTTGAAACTTTTTTGCATAGTTTGGGACATTTCGCAGACTTTAGAAAATTTCTTGTAAAGTTTAGAAAATTTCTTGTAAAGTTTGACAAAATTTCTACATGCTTAAGCATAGGAAGTTTGCAGAGTTTGGAAATTTTCTTGCAGAGTTTGAAAATTTCCTGCAGACTTTAGAAAATTTCTTGCAAAATTACTCAGTCGATGCGGCATTGTTGAAGCATTGTTTCAGTGAAATTCAGTCAGCCAAAGAAGCGAAGTTGTATATACGTTATGTATATGCGATGATTCTACAGTAAGCAGGCTCAGCTAGTCAAGTTCCGGAACTACTTTTCTTAATAGCGTAGCCTGCGGGTACGGCTAGCTACTCGTAAGTTACCTACCGAGCTAATATTATTAATAACGTAGCCTGTATGTTTCATGATATTCACTTTCACGTCGCATTTACCTACAACCCGTCAAGTTTATGTTTCAATTTTCATATGAATCGTTCTAGATATTTAGGGTTATTTATGTAAAAATGAAAATTTGTAATTTAATAGCAACTCTGGACACTCAATCTCCTTTGAACTTGACTGAAATCGCTTCTAAATATCATAACATGGTTAAATATAAACCGGTTTTAGGAAGTTTTCCGGGTCTAAGTCTTAAACTAACGAGTCCAAAAGCTACTGTACTCTTATTTCGAAATGGAAAGCTCGTTTCTACCGGCACCACAACTGACGAAGAGGCTAAAGCTTCATTAGCTCAAATTTTAGAACTTTGCGAGCTAGATTCGACTCTTTTGAATAATATACGAATAAATAATTATGTTGCCACCGGGAATGTAGGTTTCACTGTTAATTTATATAAGGTGTACGAAAAATGTAAACCCCGTGCCCTGTATGAACCTGAGATTTTTCCAGCTTTACTGTACAAAATGAATCATCGCGTTTCTGTTAATGTATTTTCTACAGGAAAATATGTAATTACAGGCCCTAACAGGAAAAGTGATTTATACCGAGGTGATGTCATCATTCGTAGTATATTAGCGAGCTGCAAATGAAAAATTTTCATTGTTTTAAAAATGCCGTCTACTATAGAGACGACAATTTCGATTCCGGAAGAATTTTGCGCCAGTGATATAAAAGTTAAAATTACGCACAGATTTTTATTCATCGAAGCTCGGCGAACCGATGGGGTCAAAGGATTGAATTTTACGAAACATTTCTTTAAAACGTGTAAAAGATTACAGCGAAACTTTGATTTGCAAAACATTGGAGCTTATTACGCCAAAAATATGGTTCGTATTAGCACAAATTCGCAAAGAAGCGGCGAAACGAAATTAAACATTGATACAAGTTTAGCTAGAACTGTAAAGCCTATGCGGCATCTAGAACTAGCCGTATTTCCTGCCAACCAGGAGCACGCCGAGCGGATATTGAAGGGCTTTTGGGTTCCAGACGAAGTGGTCGAAAGATCTATACCTGGTCCTGATGAATCATTAGAAGAATTTGGATTTATTTTACCTCATGACTGAAGGTGATTATTGTTCTTCCTAACGTGTTGTAAAATTTCATTTTTGACGAATCTTATAGTATACAAAATCGTTAAAGTTACTAATAACGCAATACAACTTAGAATTTCGTTCGAAATTGTGCTTAATTCTTCTTTATGCCTACATTTCATGTCATTTTCTAAACATCGGCCTTCGATTTTTAATCCATTAAAATTTTCATCAATTTTCAGACAGTTTTTGCAGTATGGGGTAAATTTCATAGAATCTAATTGCGGGAAAAGCGAAGAAAAGTTTTTCCAGTCTGAAATTTGAAAGTCGCAGCTGTCTTTGAGAAGCACAGAACGGACGTTTCGAGACAAATTTGCATAGGTGTCTAGTTTTTCGCAAAATGCGCATGTTTCGTTGTATATGCACTTAGCGTACGCTGTAGTAAAGAATACAAATAAGAAAAGATACATTTTTGTTTTATTTCGATGTAATAGTAATGTATTTATAATGTTCCGGAACTCTTAAGTTCGGGAACTATGAATGACTCACTCTCAATTCTGATTGGTTGAAAAAGTTCCGGAAGAATCTTGCCTATAAATACTAGAAACGAGTTCGCGAATCTTATTCTTATTCGTTTTATTAGTCATCATGGCCGAACGGGACGAATTTGCTGATTTGCGAAACGTTATTGAATCGAAAGTGTGGGTCGGAAACGAGAAATTAATTGGAGTTTTATTGCGAAAAGTCATCGCGTTTGGCCAGCAGGGTCGTCGAGACGCCATTACAGCCGAATTTTGGGCTACGATTATCGAGGATGGAAGCTCGCAGCAGTTGACTGAGGCGATTATTACGAAAGAATCGCTTCAAATCCTGATCGATAGTAGATTGTGGATTAATGAGCCGGCTATTATTTCGTTTATATTTTCGTTTATATTCGAAAATTCTTGGATTTACGGTTATCGACAGCCGAGCAGCAGAATTTCGGCTCACCTCAATTTTGGGACCTTATTTTCGGCGAAGATTTTAGCGAGCAATTAGGAGGCGGCCGCGAAATTTCCGATTTTTACGATATTGGCGAGGAGTACCGGGTTCGCGTGAAACGGTTTAATTCTGAAGCTATTGCATTCAATATTCGATTCAAGAATGTGTCTGAAATTACTCCTCTACACTTGCCCTTAATTTTAAACGATATTTTAAATCGCGGAATTAGGCGACAGAAGGAACGACCGTGACCGTGTTGGCGTTGAGCTTCAACACCCGAGTTTGGACCGGGTCGTTTTAGTTCCATTTACGGCGACGGAGGCTATGACGGCCGATAAAATTTTGTCGGTGGTCGAAAAGGTGCAGCAGTCAGAACGCGAGTTTGGATTTGACGAATCCTTAAATTTCAAAATGGTTATCGTTGAACAACCGAGAGGCGGCAGGAAGGATATTACGAAAGGACGACGACCAGGATCGTTAACTTCGACGACTGGTTTGCCAGACACAGCGGCCACGGCGGCTGCTTTCTTCAGGTGAGCAAATAAGTTTTTTGCTAGAAAATTTGGGAAATTTAGTGAAATGGGCGAAAAATCGACTTCTCAGTGTGTTCTTACGCTCTTAATTTTCGAAAAAATACTAAAAAATTTAGTGCTTGTTGTTTAAATTAGTTTGCGAATTTCTCTTTTATTCTGAGCAGTGGCTAAATATTTTTTCATAAAGAGTTAACTATACATCAATGCATAAATATCTTTTTTAAAATAGTTCCCGAACAATTAATCGATACGTAACTGTGTAGTTCCCGAACTACAAAAGTTCCGGAACTACGTGCTCAAATATAAATCAATGATTAATAATTTTTCTTTTTTAATATAATGTACCCATAAATATGTAAAAATACAATTTGTGGGAAAATTTTTGTTAAATGTTATTGCTCAAATTTTAAAGATAAAAAACGACGACAATCTGTGTTTGGCAATAGCTGTCATCGTCGCTAAAGCTCGCCTAGACAAACACGTGCAGTACGATAGAATTCGGAAAGGCGATAAGCATAGGGATAACATCCAAAGGCGATTGGCTCAGAAACTACTCACTGATTCGGGACTAGGCGAATTCACGGAAAAAGCTGGTTTAAATGAAGCTCGACAAATTCAAGTATATAACTATATTTTAGAATAAATGTATTCGTTCAATCATTCATACATGCGCTATTTATTTCTTAAATATGAGGCTTAGGTTTATATCACTTAAAAAAATTATGTAGTATTTGTATCATACTTGCTCAATCATCCGCAAATTTACTATTTATTTCTCAAAAATGTCGAGGGGTTGTGTTTTTTGTGTTTTTTATGAATTAAAAATTATATATTGCGTTATAACCGTATAAACTTTTTCTCAAGTATGACCCATTATTTATTACATATTTTTATGAATTATAATATAAATCTTTCCGGAAAAAGTTTTTTGTCTTAAAAGTTATTTTATTAAAACTTCAACTTATTCTCGAAAACAAATTTAAGAATACTTAGCGCCCGATTATCAGATCAAAATTTTTTCTCGCGACACGTTCAATTCGCTTATTTGGAAAGGCCCCGACGCTGAGAAAATTATTTATTCTGTATCATCACGACGATCATTTCGACGTAATTACGCGCATGACAGCGTTCGTGGGTCGATCGTATTTTTGTGACAAGTGTAATAAAGGGTATAGCAACCAGGAGGACCATCGGTGTATGAGGGACGGTGCCCATGCTGTCGTATGCCGACTCCTTGCCCGTTTGAGGAATGGAAGAAGTGTTCACATTGTAACAGGTAATAAATATTGAGTTATTAAATGAGAAAATTAAAATATTTTTGGAAATATGCAGAGGTTGGTTCAGATTCTTATTTTATGAATAAAATAAAAAAATAAATGATATATAAATAGAGGTTATAGTAGTTGACAATAATTAATTAAATAAATGGATGGATGTAATTAATAAAATAAATTTAATAGAGGCTCTTAGAAACAAATAGTAATATTTAATTATATATGTGTATAAATGAAGACACTGATTATGATTTTTGTTTTATGATTGAGTATATAATTAAATATTTAAAAATAGTTAAATAGTATATTAAAATTTGATAAAAAATAAAGAGGTTTCATCATAATGGATTAATATTCTAGCATTATATTCATTTTGTTAAATATATGGAACCATATAATGACTCTGATTCACATTTTTAGTAGTCGTATTTTTCACATTTTCCATTTCAATTTTTATTTTTATCGTTTTTCTTCGAATTTATCGATTTTTTAGATATTTCCCTAGTACGTCTTGCTACACCAACCACACGTTGGGCCGATCGTCACGAGTAGGCGGCAAAATTCAGAAGACGGCTTCGATTTGCAGCTCCCTGAAACGTTGTCCGAATTGCGGTCAGTTCGTCAAAACGAGGCACCAGAAGCAGCATAAGTGCCACCAGATATTTTGCCGGACCTGTAACGCTATGGTCGACAAAAAGAATCACCAGTTTTACATGAAAGTAATTGTTTTTGTTGTATGCTCTCTTTTAATACACTGTGCATTAGTGTAAACTTGAGGAGGAGATTAAAGAAGGATTTTCTGCCAGAAAAAATGATAAGCATCCTAAGTTCATATTTTCCCAAAATTTTTGGTTTTTATTCTCAGAGCATCGTCAGAAATGCTCAACCGCTACTTTCGGTTCTAGCAGGGTACGTTATTTTCCCCCCAAAATTTTCATGTTTCTTTCTTCATACCTTAATCACATTCTATTTTTCTTGTATTTTATTTGTAACATATTCCATTCTTTGTATGGTTTTATTAATGTATTTTTTAGTTTTATTAATGTATTTTTTAGTTTTTTATTCTCAGAGCATCGTCAGAAACTCGAAATCGCTATATTTTGTCCTGAAAAAATCACTTAAAATCCCTCCCCCAAAATTTTCATGCTTAGTTCTTCATAACTTAATCATATTCTATTTTTTCTTGTATTTTTAACACAGTAACTTAATATCATTTCTTTCAAGCCCACATTTTTTTATTTTTTCTAATTTTATTAATTTATTAGACGATCAAGGACAAGTGCGATACTGGAAAGCGGCCGTTTTTTATATTCTTCGACTTCGAGACCCGACAGGACGTCGAAATGGCGCCTAACGCGTTAGGTCCGTTTATGAAGCATATCCCGAACTGCTGTGTCGCCTACCGCCTGTGCGACGTTTGTAAGGGTCGTGAGCTCGGCAGCTGTACCGAATGTGGTGGGGAAAACCGGCACATCTTCATGGGCGAAAACGTGCAGCGCGATTTCGAAAAGTGGTTATTTTCGGAACAAAATCGTGGAGCCATCGCCATGGCGCACAACGCCCGTGGTTATGACGCGCAATCTCTTCTGGATTACCTCCACGAACAGAAAACGATAGCCCCGAAAGTTATTACTCGAGGTACTATCAAGAATAATAATAATAACAATAATAATAATAATAATAATAATAATAATAATAATAATAATAATAATAATAATAATAATAATAATAATAATATATTTTTATGTGTTGATACAAATACTTATTTTTTAGTTGGACTGTTTTTGGAAATTCTCAGGATGAAAAACGTGATTATTTTTTAACTGGGCTGTTTTATTGAGAAATTTGTTTTATTTATGTAACTTCAGGCGGTCGTTGCACTTTGGAGTTGTCTTAGCGCGCGCAAATGAGTTGGCTGATTAAGTACTTGAAGTATGTACGGATAGCTAAACTGACAGCACGCCGTCAGGACAGATACCCAACACACAACAACTACCAAAGCAACGAACCCCAATAAGTACCTTCGGGGCTTACCTAAGTACCTATGCTACAACTAGCGCTGGTCAAGAAGCTGCGGTAAAAACCTGCACTCTTCCAAAATGACCCTGAATACCTACTACCTAAAATCTCCACGGACGTAATTGGTCCGATACCTATGGAGATTATGGGTTGGAGATGCCGACCGCAGATCTTAACCAGGAGTAATTAGATAACCCCGGAATTTGCCCTAGGTCCTTGGACCTCTTTAGATCAAAAGAATAATTTTTCGCGAAAAGAATTGAAAAGGTTTCGCACCAGATTACCTATGGCGAAACAACTTACGAATTTTGGTTCCAATAGCACTCTGTACCTAAAACACAACAACAAAGAGCTCTAATCCGGGCTGTCATCCACTATAAAAATTATGTAATAATTTTTATAGATTTTTGGTTTGAAAAGGGAATTGTGAATTTTGCACAAAACGATAAATAAAGACTTTACCCAACGAAATCCGGCAAGAAATAATATTACGGCCGGCCTAGTCCCAATTCCTGACTGCTTGCGATATAATGCACCCCTAAGCAGTGGATTTTCGTGTGTTTACCGAATTAAAACAATGAACAATAAATGGCGCTAATAAAGTCGGAGATGACACGCCGCAAAAGCTAAGGCCAAACTGCCACAAACTAACTAATAATCCTCAGGGGGATTGGCCCACAGTAATAGAAGAAGAAAATATTGTAAAATGTGTTTATGACAAAAATGGTGTGCTTCTTGCACATAGATTTTCCAGGTCTCCGCACAGGCTCAACGTGAATAGCGGTCATGTCGCCTATGTTTTAAATGTGAAAAGTGATAGGGGACTTGTGGGGTGTTCCACAGTAAACAAGGTCGCATCATAGTATCTCTCGCAACACCTAGCGACAAGAGTCCAACCAATTGACACTGCGTGGTCGGAATGCCTCCGCATGTCATATCGTTGATCTGAAAATATGGCTGGATCGCCAAAGTGGAACCAATTGACCGGATGGTCGGAATTGGCGCACTAATGTGCGCAAAGGCCGTACAAGTAACGGCACGTGTAGATACACCATCTACACTCCTCCCCTCACCGGGAAAAAATTCGGAACACGGGCCGAATTTTTTAAAGTGAAAAATATAATTAGAGAAATATGAGAAAAATTGTTGGGGATCCAACAAATGGAAAATTTTGAGTAATTTATTGAAATTTTTGGTTGGGCCCCCTATGGAAAGGAGAAAATTTTGAATTGAAAAGTATGGCGGCTGAATCCATGACCGAGCCTCTATCGAGTAGTGCGGAAACCTGAAAAATAAATTTGGATAAAAGAAAATTTAAGTAGATTTTAGATAAAGTTAAGATAAAATAAGGCCACCCTTGCTCTGAGCAAGGTCGAGAATCAACGAGATTAAAATGACGAGATTACGTAAAATTTAAAGACGAAAATTTTAAAGGCACATGAAAATAACGAACCGCGAACTAGTAGTTTTATAATAAAGACGCTTTACAACAAGACGCGAAAAAGACGACGTTGATCCAAACAAATAAAATGCTGCTGGCCATTGGCACAAGCGCAGAGTCCAAATAAATGTGGAAAGCGAGCCAAACGTGGCTATCAACGGCGTTTATGGTCGGGTTTCGACGTCGGAAAGAAACGAGACGATCGAATCGAGCGACAAGACGAGTCGCTCGAGTCCGTAGAGCGACGATGCGACGGACGATCCTCATCCAATAAATTTATGCGCGGTTGCATGCGTTTGCGCAGGCTACGATGTTCGTCGTACGAAACGGCATCGGGCGATGGTGCTTCGAATCCATAATAAACTCGTGGTTGACTAGACGGAGTAGCCGGACGGCGGAACTCCTCGAACCTTTGATCACGGCGCGGTGGAGAAGGAAAGCGCCCAAAACTGCCGGTTTCGCGCGAAGGAGAGCGCGAATGGTATGGTTGTGGTTGTGGTTGACCCCAAAACTCATTTGACTGGGAGATTGAACGGCGTTTGTGTTGCGGCCGATCGAGACTAACGGTTGACCGCGGCGACCAACGCGTTGGTGATGGGCGACGCCCAACACCTTCGCGCTGACGCTGCGGCGAACGCTGCTGCGACGATTCGAGCTGCCGCTGTTGATAACCGCCGACGTTGTCAGCCGACCGCTGCAACCAATGCGTCGGTAATGAGCCACGCCCAAAACCTTCGCGTTGATGCAACGGCGACCTTTGGCGCTGCACTGCTCGCGGCGGCGGGGTTGAATGCGGCCGATGTTGCTGCGATGACCGCTGCTGCAATTGCTCACGCGGCGTCGACGTTGCCGGTAACTGGGGCGAATTCTGTCTGAAACGAGACAAAGAAGAGGATCCGGGTTCGTTTTCAGATGGCTTCGATAATAACGCCAGTTGGCGATAGATCATCGCTTGCCTTTCGCGTCGCTCTCGTCGTTTTTGGTTGGCACGCATAGCTCGTTGAGTATGTTTGTATTTATTCCGGACGTATTGGCTGGCCCTTAATAAAGGAATGGCTTCGTGATAGGATTGTAAGCGTTCCATGTACGCGTTCTCATCCTCACGTCTTATTTCAGAGGCCACGGCTAAAGAGCCTGGCTTACGTGCAACAGTAACGCGTGGCAATGGTGGCATCGGTTGAGTTTCACGGTCGGCTTTCTCGATTATCATTCGGGCCTGGCGCAAATCGATCTGAGCCTGTAAAGAAAGATCTGAAACGTTTTGTCGTTTCTTCGCTTGGGGGCCACTTGGGCCCTCCGAATCAGCGGATCGTTTCTGCGATTGACGTCCATATTGATTCGAACGTTAAAAATCCGATTCAGAGCTCAGTCTAAAGTGGGCGTGGCCAAAATTGTGTTGTCCGGCATATCTGAATTATGATTGGATGAGCATTGTGTGCCATGCTGCAACGATATAGTGTGCATGGGAGCGAGCTACACATCACATGGCATGGCTTTGCTTTATACGTACCTACATGTACCCGCGTATAAGTACATACATATGAGCGTAATTGTGCATGAACGCTGAATGATTTATGAAAAGCAAGCATCTCCTATTTTGCTGATAAAATACCACCTTTCGGGCATCAAAACAAAATTTCTGGAAATGAACGTACAATGAAACTTAAAACTATACATATTACCTGCATGTAATTTCGTATTATTGCAGTGATCTCAATAACTGCGCTGGGTAGATGATTAAAATTAGGCCCATTTTTACATGACTCTTAAAGGATGAGAAATGAAAATTTTAAAATTAATATTCCCGCTTTCTTACATTATTTATTATTTCATTCTAACAAATTTATCATTTCTACATTTCTAAACAATTTTTATTTGTACGGGCGTGAAATCAATTTGTTTGAAAATTTGAGGACTTTTGGTTGATGTACTCAAATTTTATGAGATTTTCAACAATTACAAAACTAGCTGCTTTTTTAAGACAATTAATATGTAAGTATACCTACTGCAGTGCATTAAGAAGAACCGAAAGAATTCAGTTTAATCTACAGAAGATATTAAATTGCATCTCCTTAGTAATATTTTTTGTCTGGGCGCAGAACGCGCGCGCAGAACATTATTGTACGCGTGCAGAATGAACGGGCTGCATGTATGTACCTTTGTCACTTTAATTTTATCGATCTAAACTTTGGCTCCGATTTTTCTTATCCTACTTTTTTCTGCCCGAGCTGCGCATTAAAAGGCGCATAGTGCGCAGCTTGTATGAAAGCACGTTCAGCCTGATCGTCAGACTGCATAAATTATGTAAATGAAGGCCAGTCTGTTGCTGTACGCTGATTGTGAGTTTTAGATGCAATACGTACAACGTACTTTCGTTACGTAGTTACCTACAAACTTCTATATACCCACGTTAGTTCATGACCAACAAAAATGCAATCGCTCTGACGAGTGCGGTGCGGATGAGGGCTGAGTCAAATATAACTAAAGAAGTTTTTCCAAGCCGGCAAAGCAACAGATTCGAAAAATTTATCTGAACGATTTCATCTTTCTGTCGTATGCACTGCGCATAAAGCACAAAAAATACATTATACAATTAGTTGGAAGATGGTGTTGGGCTCGATCTTAATTCGCAAATAAGCTAAAGAAAGATATCTAGCAGAAATTTCAATTTTATCGCAATTTAAAATGAACTTAAAAATTTTTTATCTTGTTTTGGTCTTCTGCATTTTAATAAGAATGCGGCATTAATCACAGAATATTCAGCAAATTCTTGACCATAGCTTATTTGGACTCAAAAATTGTATTAAAATCCATCTTAAGTCACAAAATGACTGACCTTATAATCATTAAAACAGGTACCTACATAAATTACAACTGCGACCCTAAGCGATCAAAATGTTAATTAAAGAACAAAATTTATTATAAAGGCTTTCCGTTCGAAAATTATCAATTTTATTTTTTTGCTTGGAAAAAGGTAGTCGAGCTTATTGTTATGTTTCTTTGCTTCCATTTTAAAATAAGCAAGCGTTCTTTTAATTGTTACGAAAAGATAGTCACTCTACAAGCACCCTTTTGTTTATTTCTTAGATACATACTCTTATTTTGCAACAAGGCGTTAATTTGGCACCAGTTGCTTGAAATCTAGCTTCTTAAAGTCGAGCACAATTAGTAATTAAGTAATTGCAGGTTGATTGCTTAAAATTAATATTCCCATTGCTAAAAAAGCACTTCCTTGCCAAAATTCAAAAATTAATAATTTGCTAATTACCCAAAAGCAATACCTTGCCAAAATTTAAAAATTAATTCGTCATTGATGCGGTAAGACTAATTTATAACTAAATCAGCTTAATTTATTATTCTGATTGCTTCATAATTTGATAATTCAATTGGATCAATTAATAACAATTAACTTAATTCAGTACTGGTTGTTTCATAATTAAAAAATATAATAACGAAACTCTGCCATGGGCAATTTCTTCAATCTACGTCTTGCATTGCCATTGCCAAAATTGTGTGTGTGTGTGTGTGTGTGTGTGTGTGTGTGTGTGTGTGTGTGTGTGTGTGTGTGTGTGTACCATTCATCACGCTGTGCACTAAGGCAATACACATAAGTATACTTATGCAACAGACATATATGCGTAGGTAGATACTGCAGTCATGCGCTCCTTGCGTGGGTTATTATACTACGCGTACTTACCGCTACAGTAGGCTAATCTGGCTGAAAACGAGACATTTTTCCGATATTTTTGAAAAATGACGGGACTTATTTCCAGGTTAGATTATTGGATTTGGTACTATCAGATAGGAAATTGTCCGTACTATAATAAACTGGAAACCCAAATTGAAATACGATGAACCAATCTAAAGTTAGGGCGGTTCTAAGAAACCACGCCTTCTTAGTGCCTATCTTATAACGTGCTCTTGATTTCAAAGTTTGCCAACTTTGAAGGGAAAATGACGGAGGTTTTTGGGCCCTAAGATATACATATAATACATATTCTGATGCAGAATAACGTGTAGATTTTGATTCTGGACACCCAAACTTCATAGCATGAAAGCTTCAGACGCAAGGCGCGAAAAACGGAGGAAAACGCACGTTTTTCGCCTAAAATGAGCCAAAACGCGTGGGCTGCAAAAGTCGTTTTTTAACGTTCGAATCAATATGAAATACTTGGAGAAAATGTGAAAAAAAACAACAAACATGGATCCTAAACAGTTTTACATGACGCTTCCAAGCGATTCTCAAGAATCAAATACTGCCTCTACCTTCATTACAAAGCTGCCTAGACACATAATGCTCAATGGGGATTGGGAAGTAGGGCTAGCCGAAATAATCTATGCAAACACTTGGAATAATATATCCGAAGATCAGAACATGATTCAATATTATGATTTTAAAAATAATGTCCGAATAAAAATGCTTATTCCTCGCGCCAGATACTTGAATATACACGATCTTGTGAAAACAATTAGTGAGGGAATAAAAATGGTCAGCACAAATGAAAAATTTGACTATACTCAACATATAAGCTTACAATATGATGATAGTAAAAAATGCTGTCATCTAAAACTCAACACTGAACGTATTCAGAGCCTAAAATTAACCAAACATTTAATGTACATGCTGGGATTTCTAGAAGACCAACTCTCAAGCATAAATTATAAGATAGCGCAAGAATTGACAATAGCTGCCCACCATTCTCCCGATATGCTAGGCGGAATGCACAATTTTTATGTAAATTGTGATATAGTCGAACCTCAAATCGTTGGTAATGTTTTTGCCCCGCTTCTGCAGGTGATAAATATCAAAGGAACCTATATGGATATAATAAACCACGCCTATATTAGTCCACACTATATACCAGTGCTCAAAAAATCATTTAATACTATTGAAATTAACGTTAAAACCGACCAAGATATGCCAGTTCCTTTCGAGTTTGGCAAAACTATCGTTAAAATGCATTTCAAGCGTGTCTAGCATATTTAAGACTGAGTGGCAGGGGTAGCAAGAGCGGACCCCTGCTACTTTTAGGGGGACTTCCCCCTTCTCCCGCTGAGGCACCGCGGCCAAAAGGAGTGGCCCAGAAGTACTATACACATTGTTTACACCTAGCTCAGCTAGGTTTACTTTACACTTAGTTCAGGTTTAGTCTTAGTTTAATCCTAGTTTAATCTTAAGCCTAAGCTGGCACTGTGCCAATTTTGACCCCTCCCACTCCTCAACTATGTCCTATCCTTAACCATTGCCTATCCTTAACCATTGCCTATCCTTAACCATTGCCTATCCTCAACCATTGCCTATCCTATAGCACTGCCCCCTAGGGTCCCACGTATAACTACTAGGCTATCTGCTGCTGCTGAAAACTTATAAATATGACTTCCCGGTCCTTGCTCAGACACATTATGCAACTGAACTTGAGCACAAAAGGAGCGAGTATATATAAATTTGACTTCCCTGACTTCGGTCCTTTGACTTCCCGGTCCTTTGACTTCCCGGTCCTTGTCTTCCCGGTCCTTCGATTTCCCGGTCCTTCGACTTCCCGGTCCTTGCTTGAGCTGCAGAAAAGTGGTACCTGCGTGTACAAAAGATAGGCCGACTTTTTCACACGTTATAACATAGTGGTACCTGCAAAATGCGCGTGTGGGGGGGGGGTCTCTATACTACTGGGTGCGTGCCCCTTTTAGTAATAGCATTCAATTTTCTGTAGTCTACGCAAAAACAATCAGAACCATCCTTTTTCTTGACCAAAACAATAGGACTCGCCCAGGGGCTAGTGGACGGGCTGATTACTCCGGACCCTAACATTTGATTCACATGAGTCACAATGCGAGCTCTATCAGCAAAAGGTACTCTGTAGGGGTAGCTTCTAACCAGGGTGTGATTTTCAGTGTTAATACAATGGTTGACGAGTGAAGTTCTCCCAGGTCTTGCTTATGGTGTACAAAAATAGCAACATTTGACTGTAAAAACGCTGTCAAGATTTTCATCTGGTTGGGCGTTAAACTAGTATTGAGCTTTAGTTTAGTTTTTATTCAATTCATTCATATCTTGTGTGATAGCACGCAGTGAGGAGATTGGCTAATGTCATGACCCTTGGGGTGACTTGTGTTGTACCTCCTGGAAAACCCTGTGTATTGCTCCTGATAAGCATAGCATGCCCTAGTGTAGAATTTTTTTAAAGTTTCACATCTTTAGTCAGCGGATTAATAATCTGAATAGGTATGTGGTTACCATATGTTGGCAGCAAGAAAATTCTGGGGGTGCAAGATTTTTTGAAGGTCAAAAAATGACCTTAAAAATGGTGGTATGGCGATAAAAACACCATTTTTCGACGTTTTTCATCAAGCACTATCCATTGGCATCAAAAAATTGCGAAAAAAATGGAAAAAAATTTTCAAAAATTTTTATTCTGGGGAAGTATTTTTGATTTCTGGCGGGGGGGGTATTTCGGTTTCTGGGGGATGCATACCCCCAAACCCCCACGCCCAAGTGTGGTGAGTTACACACTGCTTTACAGAGGCTGGGGTATAAAGTGACTCCGGTACATTGAGAAAATGAAGGAAAAGGTTCAAAATTTATATAGTCATTGAAATTATGTTCATTTACTAATTGTTCAGTCGGATGACCAAATATGTCCATTACAGAGCAAGCAGGTACAGTAATAGTTTTGCACATTTTAATCGTAAATTTTTGAGGCTGTTCATTATAAACATTACACACAAAATTTATAGGTTCGCCCCAAAGGGATAAAGTCTTAGTGCCAAAATTGAAGAGCACAGTTTGATATGGAGCTAAAATATCTATGCCAATAATTAAGTCAAAAGCGCCTTCTTCTATTATGTAAAAAGTAATCTTTTTCCACCTTCCGTTTAAAATAACTTCAAAACAAACAGTTCCAAGGATGGGTAAGTCATGGCCGCCTACCCCCCTGATTATTCCATCAGTCAAGTGTGTAGTGGTGGGACAGAAACCTATTCGGGTCAATGTACGTTTAAAAATTACAAAAACTGTTGCATCCGTATCTACAATTGCTCTAAGATAATGTCCATTTATATAAACACTAGCAAAGAAAAATGCTCCGATGGAACAAAAAAGATGAATATACTTGGAATTGTGGGTTATTATGGATGTAAAAGGAGGGGACTAGGAAAAATCTACCTAAAGTCGGAAAATCTGCTAAAAATCACACTTTCTCTAAGCAACACAAAAAATCGATGTATATTCTGCGGCCAACAGATTAAAATAAATATTCAACCATAACAATGATTGAAACAGCAGCACGTTAGCTATGCAGTAGCTATGGGAAATGATATTAAGTAAACTAACAGTCTTCCAAGCCAATTGAATGAAATAGCAAACATCGAAGACAATTGAAGACATGGTTGGTTTAAAACAGTAGGAAACGCGTAAGTTGACTTGAAACAGACTAAATGTAGATACACTAGCATGCCCGAAACGATTGTGTGCACTAATCAATCGGCTCCTGCTTTGCTTGCTATAATGCTCATAACAAAATAAAACAACTTTAAATACAATACCTCTTAGTTTTCTATCAATCAGGTGCCAGCACTTTAAAAAAGTAACCTTGATAGATTTCGTTTATACACTCTTATCTGAAACTTCGAACATTATTTAAAAAAGACACTTTTTTAGAGGCCGCAGAATATACATCGATTTTTTGCGTTGCTTAGAGAAAGTGTGATTTTTAGCAGATTTTCCGACTTTAGGTAGATTTTTCCTAGTCCCCTCCTTTTACATCCATAATAATCCACAATTCCAAGTATATTCATCTTTTTTGTTCCATCGGAGCATTTTTCTTTGCTAGTACACTACTTTTAATTAGCGTGATTTCAGTACATCAGTCAGTAAACACAATCAGTAATATGCCACAATAATGACAACAGTCCAGGAACGCGGAAAACAATATTGTTCTTAACATCAGCATTATCCTTTTTAAACAAGACAACCTTATTGACACCATCCATTTTCAAATTAAAACTCCATTAAGTTATTTCTTCTTAATGTGCAGTTCACTTATAATCAAGCACAAATATTTAACCAACGAATTCACATTGCAAATCCTCACTCAATCAATACACAAGCACAATGTGTTGTGACTTTTGAAATTGAAAACACCCAATTTTCAATTTTCAAATTGAAAATTGGATCAATTTTCAAATTGAAAATTGGGTCAATTTTCAAATTGAAAATTGGGTGTTTGAATTTGCGATAAAGAAAATAATCAAAAGATAGTCACTTGGTTTATTTAAGCCGAGATAATAAAATAACGACCGTCCACCAATTCCAAACTAAACGCGACTAATCTGATCACTATGAAAAAGTTTTGAAAAATGAGCTTGCTAAGCGAGAGTTGTAAACCAAGAGAAACTTAAAGTTAAAAACTACTATTAAATTATTAAGAGACTTATAAAAGATTTTAAACTTTAAGAAAATTGAAAAGGCAGGATGTTGGTAAATTAGAAGGCAAAGTTTTTCGGCAAAAATTCAAAAACTTCACGCAAATATCAAATGTAAGGAACACTAACGCTTCGATTTGGTAGTAAAATAAATTTGTAGTATAGACTACATATTAACAACAAATGAATAGTGCAAACTTTACACAACTACTAGGTGTAGAGAATACTAACAGTTTACGGCTTATTAATGTACCTACATGATTACAATAAAGCTGCATATCTTTGTCGACTTCTGTGCACAGTAGTGTGATTGCTGGTTCATTTTAAACCACATTTGCAGGCAATTTACATCAATTAAACGATAGCTCTCCATGTGCAAGATTTTGTGAAACATATTATAAACACGGCTAAGAAGGATTTAACTTTAATGCAACCCATTTAAGACAAAATTACATCTCTTCAATGATCTAAGGACACTTGAACAAAATTTTTAAATCACTTTAGATTACTTTTGAGGGTAAACAAACTCACTTAATTGATGTCTCACATATGAATCCTTGAAAATTTCTTGACTTCAGTTACAAAGTCTCTGCAAGTCTATCGAATTAAGGTTAACACGTAATGTAAACTTTACACAAACACATAGCGTAAAGAATATTTTAGTCGGATTCGTAATTTTGATATTGCTCCCATATTACTTTCAACATTTATTTAAAAATGAGTCCATAATATTTTAAAGACAATAAACATTAGGTTTAAACCACTTTGCAATACTGCTGAGTGTAAGCAAGCGCGCCCAACTGACGTATATATTTCATTCCCTGTAAATTTTTATATCTCAGGAAAAAATTTCGGATTTTGCAATGCTCTAGAACAAAGGCTAACATGCAGTGTAAAAAATTACTCGGATATTATGATCAACATTCATGAAAAAATTATGTCTCTACAATGGTCTGAGGACATATAAACAATGAGTGTAAACTACTTTACATCACTGTTGGATGTAAACAAACGCACCTACGTGACGTCTCACATATGATCCTTTGAAAACTTCTAGACTCCAGGAAAAAATTAGGTTTCTGGAATGCTCAAAAACGAAGATAAATACATATGTAGTGTAAACTTCATGTAAACACCTAGTGTAAAAAAGATTTTAGTCAGATTCGTAATTTTGATATTGTTCCGATATTACGATTAATATTTATGAAAAAATTAAGTCTACATAATGTTCTATGGGCAAACTAACAATTGGTGTAAATTACTTTACAACACCGTAGAGTGTAAACATATGTGCCAGACTGGCATATCAAATTTGGTTCCTGGTCCATTTCTAGACTTGATAAACGTGTCCCTGACTCGTATCCGGAGAAGCAGGCAGAAAAAACAAGACAGAAACGCATTTTAGACTCCAAATTTTTGACTTTACACTCGCTAAATATTAATGTATAGACAATTTGCTTTGACATGCATCCGATATAAAGCACTTTATTTTTATTCTATTAGACTTATCCCGACTTCTGGACGGAGAAAGTGGCGAACAAAAAACGCAACAAGAACGTATTTTCCATCATTTAGAACACTGTAAACTTTAAAATTCCGTACCGAACTCCCCATTGAGTTTAAAGAAATTCGGTTTGGTACAATTTGTAGCTTTTAAATCGTAGTACATTCCTGTGTGCCAAAATTCTGTTGCAAAAATTATTTGGCATGATTTATCAATCAAACTTCGGAAAAAACGTGTTTTTTAGCCCATTTTTACCTCTGATTTCGAACTTTACACCCCCATAAATAACTCAATATTGCGTTTTTTTAAATGCGGTTTGTTGCGATGTTTAGCCCCTGTAAGGCGCTTTATTAATGCTGTCTTCGATTTGCACTGACTCATAAGCGGAAAAATTTGGCAGAGAAATCTTAGTTAAAATCCGTTTTTTTACACCATCCACTAGAGTGTAAACTTTAAACCCCAGGATCTAACTCACCATAGAGCATAGAAGACTTTGCTTATATGCAGAATGTAGCCCTTGATCCGCTCTACATTTCTGTCAGAAAACATTTTAAAAACCTCATAACCGGAGTTAGTATCGGACATAGGAAGGTTGAAAACTCGACCAAAAAGTGCTTTTTCACCCCCAGATTTTCGCACTCTTTACACTGCCGTTCGATAAATAATGCAAATTTCAAAAAACAAAAAAAGAGTCATCTGTAGAATTCATCCCTCTATTATCCTATTCTGTTCAATCCTTCGAGTCATCAATACTCAGTTGTCCACATGCCGCAGTAAAAAGGTCCCAAAATTTGTCCTATGTTATAACGTTACACAAAAACTTTACACCTTCTTTACACAGTCAATTTTGAGTTTCAAGAAAAACAAAAAAACACGGGCAGCGAATTTTTTTATTATCTTTCTTTTAAAAAAAACCGCACCTTCCAGAAGTGTCCCGTTATAGCTCTAGGGGGGTGCCCAGGTGTTGGGGGTACCCAAGTATATTATAGGTACGCGCTAACGCGCTACCTATGATGT